>JAJOOO010000405.1:0-51825 GCA_029582685.1 Solanum piurae | reverse complement strand
TATTGATTGTTTGTAGACCAAGAACAAGCGGAACGAATTCGGAAAGGGAAGGATCAAGTTTCTTAGGGTTTCAAGCTTGTTTTGAGGTAGGTGATGGTTGTGATTCTATGATTGTGTTATATATGTTTATTCTTGCTTCTTTATGATACATGTATGTATGTGAATGTTGCATTATTGATCACACTTGTTGTAAATGAGATAGAGGGATGATGAATGCCATGAATTATGACTAAATTGTATGAACTCGAGAATATATTTGTGATTGTGATTGTGGTGTGTTGAATGGATTGGTTGCCACGTTTAGGCATAACTAGCTTGGATCGGTTGCCACGTTCCGGCATAATTATGGGATCGGTTGCCACATTCTGGCATAATCATTGGATCGGGTACCAAGTTCCGGTATGCTAACTGTTTGGGTTTGGATTCCATGAGAGCACCAATGACTTGTCATAATTGTGTGTCTTGACAAAGGTGAAGTTGTTCGTTGTTCATAAATGTTGATAATATTATATATGTTCGATATATACATGTGATTATGTTGTTGTAATGACTTATGTATGTTGCACTTAGAGGGACAGCCGTGTGATCCTACCAGTACATTGTAGTTGTGTACTGATACTGCACTTGCTCTTTCTTTTTTGAGTACAGGGCATCTTCAAGCGGCTACTGACAGACCTTGCTTAGAAGATAAGTGATAGTTTGAATTCAAGGGTGAGCCAATTCGTCTGGGCTTCCATGAGTTCTCTTTTGTGTATGTCCACCATTTTGGACTTAGATTTTTCTAGTTAGTTATTAGTTCACTAGTTTGGGGGTGTATCCCTTCTTGTTTAGACTTTTGGTTCGTTATTAGATATTTCGGTATATTGACTTTCAGGTTCTAGGTTATTTCTTCCCCATTGTTTAGTTCGTTGTTAGACTTTTTATGGAGTTTATAGGAACTCCCTATTTCTTTCCTTAGTATTTAACTTGATTCTGTAACTTTAATGCCTTAGTTTTAGATTAGTTGCTTGGTTTGGATTGTAGTAATGGTTCTCCCACCGGAGAGTTAGTGTGGGTGCAAATCACGATGGTCTGGGTCGTGATAAAGTTTGTATCAGAGCCTAGGTTCATTTATCTCGATGTACCAAAATGAGTCTAGTAGAGTCTTGCGGAACGGTACAGGGACTCCTTTACTTTTCTTCGAGAGGCAATAGGACTTTAGGAAATCTCTCTGTTTTTCTCTTTTCTCCTTTCGTGCTATGACTTGATTCCAATTGGTATCTGGCGATTCAAATTGGTATCTAACCTCTTTCACTCTTCTGTCTGCAGATGGTTGACACTAGATTCAATGGCGCCAGGCTCGAAGCTCCCATCAATGCTCCAGCTGAGGAATCTGCAGCGAGAGGTTGCGGTCGAGGTAGGGGTAGAGGAAGAGCTAGGGATAGAGGCCGAGGAAGAGTGGCGCCTGCTAGAGATGGGATATCGATCGAAAATATTTCCCAAAATGAGGCCCCTCATGTGCATCATGGAGAGATATAAGCGGATATTGAGGTTGAAAATGTTGAGGAGGTTGGGCAAGAGGAAGAGGTGCAGGCTGAGACTACCGATGTTCCTCTCATAGGCCAGTGTTAGCTTGACAGATCATGTCATTCTTGAGAGGGTTGGTTGGTCCTGGAGTGCTTCCTTCTGTTCAAGCAACTCAAGCTCCTACTAATCCCTTTGTTGCTACCACTGCGCCCAAGACGGGTGGAACGGGAGGTAATGATGCTTTCTTTCGTCCTTTGTTGGGTTCTGTTATGACTGGTAATGAGCATGAAATGTTGACTAAGTTTTTGAAACTAAAGCCTCCTATATTTCTTGGTTCTGAGAATGAGGATGCTTATGAGTTTATCTTAGATTGCTATGAGAGGCTTCATAAGTTGGGAAATTTCTATCAGCATGGGGTTGAGCTTGTGACCTTTCAACTTCAAGGTGAGGCTAAGCAATAGTGGAGAGCTTATATGGAATGTAGATCTTCAACTTTATCTCCACCTACTTGGACCCAATTTCATGCTCTGTTTCTAGAAAAATATGTGCCCAGGGCTTTGAGAGATCGTAAGAAGGATGAGTTCATGGCTTTCGAGCAAGGTGGTACGTCTTTGGCTGTTTTTGAGGCCAAGTTTCATGCTTTGTCCAGATAAGCTACTCAATTGGTGACTACTGAGGAGGAGAGCATTTGTTTATTTATTAGAAAACTAAATTCTGAGTTGTAGTTATTATCTGTTCATATGACCTCTGCAGGGAGGAGCTTTAATGAGGTAACTGACTATGTTAAGAAAGTGGAGGGGGTGAGGCGAGACGGTCAGGCTAAGGCATTGGCAAAAAGGGCAAAGAATTCAGGTAACTTTCAAGGTTCTTATTCCAGAGGTTCAGGGAGGCCAACGCTTGCAGCCAAGCCAATTCAGTCTGCTATGCCTGCCTCTACAGGTAATTACTCAGGAACTCCATCTCATAATTTGATTTAGGATAGCCAACGAGTCACACCTTCAGCGGGTAGCAGGCCATCTTTTGATCGTTCATGCTACAACTGTGGTGAACTTGGGCATATAAGGAGAGATTGTCCCCACCCACGTGTGTTGGATTCCGTGCAACAGCAGACTAGAGCAGTGGTACCCACGGGGAATGTTAATAATGGTCGAGGGCATCCACAAGATGGGCGAGGAGGTAATCAGCGAGGCCATGGAGGTAGAGGAAATGGTAATGCAGGCACGAGTAACGTGCAACCAAGTAGGGAAGTGGCTCGTCAAGATGATAGGGCTCAATGTTATGCTTTTTCAGGAAAGAATGAGGCAGAGGCGTCTGACGCGATGATCACATGTACTATTCTTGTCTGTGACTGGATGGCTAATTTGTTGTTTGATCCGGGTTCTACTTAATCTTATGTATCCGTGAGATTTGCCTCAAGGTTTGATATGGTTTTTGATATGCTTGATACCCCCATCCGTGTTTCTACCCCAATTGGAGAGTCAGTCATGGTCACCTATGTCTATCGTGCTTGTCCTATTTTGTTTATGGGTTTTCATACTTGGGTTGACTTGGTTATTTTGGATCTGACTGATTTTGATATAATCTTAGGCATGACTTGGTTGTCCCCATATTATGTTGTTCTTAATTGTAATACTAAGTCTGTAACTACAGAAATGCTGGGAAGGGAAAAATTAGAGTGGGAAGGGGTGTACAAGCCTAAACAAACTAAGATCATATCCTCCATTCGGGCTAGGAATTGATAGGGCAGGGTTGTTTGGCTTATTTGGCTCATATTAGGGATGTTGAGATTGAGCCTCCATCCATTGAGTCTATTCCTTTGGTGTCAGAATTTAGAGAAGTGTTTCCTAATGACTTGCATGGTATGCCTCTGGATAGAGATATAGACTTCTGCATTGATTTAGAACCTGGTACTCGTCCCATTTCTATCCCTCCATATCGCATGGCTCCGGCAGAGTTAAGAGAGCTTAAGGCTCAAATCCAAGAGCTTCTTGATAAGGGATTTATTCATCCTAGTGCTTCCCCATGGGGTGCTCCAGTTTTGTTTGTTAAGAAAAAGGATGGTAATATGAGAATGTGTATAGATTACCGGCAATTGAATAGGGTCACTATTAGAAACAAGTATCCTTTTCCTCGAATAGATGATATTTTTGACCAATTGCAAGGTGCATCAGTTTTCTCTAAAATTGATCTAAGGTCTAGCTATCATCAGTTGAAAATTAGGCCAAAGGATGTGCCCAAAATGGCGTTTAGAACTCACTATAAGCACTATGAGTTTTTGGTTATGTCTTTTGGTTTGACCAATGCGCCTGCAACTTTCATGAATTTGATTAATGGGGTGTTCAAACCATTCCTTGATTCATTTTTTATAGTCTTTATTAATGATATTTTGGTCTATTCGAAAAGTCAGGAAGAGCATGCCGACCATCTTCGTATTGTTTTAGGTGTTCTTGGGAAACAAAGGTTGTGTGCAAAATATTCTAAGTGTGAATTTTAGTTGACTTCGGTTGCATTTTTGGGAAATGTAATGTCAAAAGAAGGGGTAATGGTAGATCCTCAAAAGATTGAGGCGGTTAAGAATTTGGTTCGTCCTAGCTCTGTGACAGAAGTTAGGAGTTTTGTGGGGCTCACTAGCTACTATCATCGATTTGTGAAGAACTTTGTTTCTATTACTACTCACTTGACCATTTTGACCAAAAAGGAGATGCTACTTGAATGGACTGAAAAATGTGAGGAGAGCTTCCAAAAGCTCAAGACTCTCTTGACCACCGCGCCTATTCTAGCATCACCAGTTGAAGGTAAAGATTTTATTGTTTATTGTGATGCTTCACATTCTGGTTTGGGTGTTGTGTTGATATAGGATAAGAATGTTATAGCTTATGCCTCACGTCAATTGAAGGTGCATGAGAGGAATTACCCAACACATTATTTAGAGTTGGCAGCGGTAGTGTTTGCTCTTAAGATCTAGTGTCATTACCTTTATGGTGTTAAGTGTGACGTATTTACTGATCATCACATTTTGCATCATGTGTTCACTCAAAAGGATCTGAATTTGAGACAACGAAAGTGGATGGAGTTGCTTAAGGATTATGATGTCAACATTCAATACCATCCAGTAAGGCTAATGTGGTGGCATACGCTTTGAGTCGAAAAGTGGTGTGTATTGGTAGTTTAGCTTACTTAAGTGTAACCAAGCGACCTTTGGCTAAGTAAATCCAGACCTTGGAGTCTAAATGCATGCAATTGGGCATCGCAAAAAGAGGTGGGGTGTTAGCTAGCATTGAAGTAAGGGCCACATTTATTAAAGAAATCAAGGCCAAACAGTTTGAGGATGAGAATTTGGAGGAGCTTAGAAAGAAGACCGTGATTGGTAAGGCACAAGAGACCGCTCTTGATGCTGAAGGTGTGCTTAATTTTAAAGGAAGAATTTGTGTTCCTAGAGTAGATGACTTGATTCAGAAATTATTGGCAGAGTCTCATGGTTTGCGATATTTTATTCATCCGGGTGTAACCAAGGTGTATAGAGATTTGAAGTGAATTTATTGGTGGTCGGGTATGAAGAAGGGTATAGCAGAGTTTGTGGCCAAGTGTCAAAATTGCCAACAAGTGAAGTATGAACATCAAAGGCCTGCAGGTTTGCTTCAAAGAATACCAATTCCAGAATAGAAGTGGGAAAGGATAGCCATGGATTTTGTGGTTGGTCTTCCCAAGACTTTGGGAAGTTTGATTCTATTTAGGTAGTGGTTGATAAATTGACAAAGTCAGCCCATTTTATTCTGGTAAGAATAGATTATAATGCTGAACAATTAGCTAAAGTTTATGTGAAAGAGATAGTGAGGTTGCATGGGGTGCCCCTTCATATCATCTCAGATCGTGGTACTCAGTTTACCTCCAAGTTTTGGAGGAAATTACATCATGAATTGGGCACATAACTCACTTTTAGTAGAACTTTTCATCCACAGACGGACGGGTAGTCGGAGAGGACTATTCAAGTGTTAGAAGACATGTTGAGGGCATGTGTGATTGATTTTGGAGGACATTGGAATAAGTTCTTACCTTTGTGTGAGTTCTCTTATAATAATAGTTATCACTCCAGCATAGATATGGCACCATTTGAGGCACTCTATGGGAGGGGATGTAGATCACCCATATGATGGTTCGAGGTTGGGGATGTGAAACCTTTGAGGGTTGATTTAGTGAAGGATGCTCAAGATAAGGTGAAGAGTATTCAAGCTAAGCTTTTAGCAGCCCAGAGTAGGAAAAAGAAGTATACGGATAATAAGGTAAGAGACATGGCATTTCAAACCGGTGAAAATGTTCTTCTTAAGGTATCACCCATGAAAGGGATGATGAGATTCGGCAAGAAAGGTAAGCTAAGTCCGCGATATATTGGTCCCTTTGAGGTTCTTGAGTGTATGGGATTGGTAGCATATAGATTGGGTTAACCTCCTAATCTATTGGGTGTTCACCCAGTATTTCATGTGTCCATGTTGAAGAGATATCATGGTGATGGGGATTATATCATTAAATGGGACTCAATTGTGTTAGACAAAGACCTCCAATATGAGGAGGAACAGATTGCAATTCTTGATCGTGATGTGCTCAAGTTGAGGACCAAAGAGATTAAGTCCGTGAAAGTTCAATGAAAGCATCGTCCAGTTGAGGAAGCTACTTGCGAGACCGAGAGGGACATGCGAGAAAAGTATCCACAATTGTTCGTCGATTCAGGTACTAATTCATTCCTTCCTTAGCCTATATTTCCTAAGTTTGTCACTCGGGGATGAGTGATGGGTAAATTGGTATCTATTGTAACGACCGGGTTCCATCGTTATAGAAAAACTAATGGGGAAAAGTTTTGGCTTGAAAAATGTTTTAGTAGTAACTTGGAATTTCCCAAACTAGTCTCGATTTGGATGAAATCGGAGTCATTAAGGTGTAGGGACTTATGGTAACAATTGGGTGAATTATTTATGATTTTGATTACATGAGTAGTTCGATAAGTCGTTAAGGTATTCGTACGACTTTACAGAATTCAATTCAGGTGAGTAGAACTCTCGGAATCGATTTTAGCGTGAACGATATTTTTTGAGCGTCATTGGTTAAAGGTGTGTTGTGAAATGGGGATCTTGGAATTATTAAAATAGCTCACTGTTTCGTGCAAGCCAGTTTGGCAGTGGTTTTGGTTGCTCTGGCGGGGCCGATGTAGCAAGGTGAGAGCCGTTGTGGCGGGCCAGACGCGACTTAAAGTCATAAATACACCCCAAAATGTCTTTATTCTGTAGTTTTTTTATTTTTAGAGCTAAGAAACGAACCCCATGTGCCTCTTTACAGTTTTCCACCATTCTTGAGGATAAAGTTAAGCTTTTCACTCCTCGAATTCATTTTTCGATCCGTAGAACGTAATAGAATGAGTAATTATGGATGGGGGAGGGTTTTCATCTAGATTATATGGTGGAAACATCCGTATTTTGGGTTCTTGGGATCGTGGGTATGAACTAGGGTTCATAGAATTGTTAGCAATTCAGGTAATTAATGATTGTTTATTGATTCATGTATTGTATTGATTGTTTGTAGATCAAAAACAAGAGAAACGAATCCTGAAAGGGAAGGATCAAGTTTCTTAGGGTTTCAAGCTTGTTTCGAGGTAGGTGATGGTTGTGATTCTATGATTGTGTGATGTATGTTTGTTTTTGCTTCATTATGATACATGTATGTATGTAAATGTTGCATTATTGATCACACTTGTTGTAAATGAGATAAGGGATGATGAGTGCCATGAATCATGACTAAATTGTATGAACTCGAGAATATACTTGTGATTGTGATTGTGGTGTGTTGAATGGATCGGTTGCCACGTTCCAGCATAACTAACTTGGATCGGTAGCCACATTTCGGCATAATCATTGGATCGGGTACCACGTTCCGGTATGCTAACTGTTTAGGTTTGGGTTCCATGAGAGGACCAATGACTTGTCATAATTGTGTATCTTGACAAATGTGAAGTTGTTCGTTGTTTATAAAAGTTGATCATATTGTATTTGTTTAATATATGCATGTGATTATGTTGTTTTAATTACTTATGTATGTTGCACTTAGTGGGATAGGCGCGTGATCCTACTAGTACGTTGTGGTTGTGTACTGATATTGCACTTGCTCTTTCTTTGTTGAGTACAGGGCATCTTTAAGCGGTTGCTGACAGACCTTGCTTAGAAGATTAGTGATCGTTCGAATTCAAGGGTGAGCCAATTCTTCTGGGCTGCCATGAGTTTTCTTTCATCTATGTCCACCATTTCGGACTTAAATTTTTCTAATTAGTTATTAGTTCACTAGTTTGGGGGTGTATTTCTTCTTGTTTAGATTTTTGGTTCGTTATTAGATGTTTTGGTACATTGACTTTCAGGTTCTACGTTATTTCTTCCGCATTGTTTAGTTAGTTGCTAGACTTTTGTTGGAGTTTATGGGAACTCCCTATTTCTTTCCTTAGTATTTAACTTACTTCTGTAACTTAAATGCCTTTGTTTTAGGTTAGTTGCTTGGTTTGGATTGTAGTAATGGTTCTCCCACCGGAGAGTTAGTGTGGGTGTTAATCACCACGGTCTGGGTCGTGACAGGGTTCCATGAGAGGACCATTGACTTGGCATAACTACTTGTTATTGAAAATGTGGAATGGTACATTACTCCTGAAATGATAATTGATATTGTATAGGTTTGGTATATGCGTGTTTACTTGTTGTGACTACTCATTATTCAAAAGCTTCATCATATAATCAATTCTAGAAAACATGAATTTCACATGGGTTCATGGCAATTCAACTTAGAAATATGAAATTTCTTCAATTCATGCATAAAAAGACACAAAGTAATCAATTGGATCGACATTGAAAGGAACCCATGCCAATTGAATAAAACCCTACCTCAATTGGGAAATATAACTTTACAAAATTGGAGAATTAAGGAACCCTATGGAGGAAAGGACTCCATAGGTGAATACTATCATACTTTGATGCCAAAATCTTGAAATAAATGTGGAATTGGAGACTTGACTTGGAACCCTAGCCTTCTTCTAAAAACTTTAGAGTGAGAAATATTTGGGAGGATGAACTTGTTCTTCTTTTAGGAATTTGAGAGAATGAATTGAATTGGGTGATTTTGAGGGTAAATATCATTATATAGGGCTTTGGGTAGAAGGTAAAATGACATACTATTGAATAAAAACAATTGGGAAAAGACAGGAATGATCCTGACTTAAAATTGCGGAATTAACTCTCTTGAAGGACTTCACATGTCATCTAGAGCACCACGGCTCATCAAATGGGTCGTGAGGATGCTCTTCCCGACAAGGCTTCACTATTTTGGGCATAACCTTTTACTCTGAGCTTGGAATTGGGAAAACTCGGTGGCGTTGGAAAGCTGACTCAATTATCTTTAATTTGATAGTTCATTAGCCACCTTATTCATTTTGTGCTAAAAGATATGATCGTTTGAAGTTGATCCTAAACTCTAAGTCTGACAAGTCTCCTTCACGGACGACTTTACGGTCCGTGTGAAGCTTCACGGACCGTTTAGACGCTTGTGGCCCTTAACAGTGACTAAGGGAGAAACTTCTTCTGCTTAGGCCACTTGACGACCCGTTTAACGGTCCGTCAACCTCACCCCGGGTCGTTTAGGCGTCCGTGTAAGTGACACTGGCCTGGGGCAGGTTCTGGAAAATTACCACGAGCACCTTACCGGACCGTGGTCCCCTTCACGCCCCGTCTAGGGCACCGTGGAGGATTCCATGGTCCACTTTTGGGTTCTTGACCAACCCGCTTAAACCCTTTCTAGCCTTTTTTTTAATTCGAGGTGTTACAGTCACATCAATTATATATATATATATATATATATATCCCTATTTCATGTTTTAAAAGAACCAGAAAAACAGGTACACTTGAAATGGATAGTTTGTATATTTTCTCCTTTAATTAATTTAATACAAATGAGTAATAAAAGTAAAATGTTTTATCCATTTGATTTGATATTAATTGCTTGATAGAGCCAAACCAATAAAGGCGGTTGTGATCTAGTTTTTAAGCTCACGTAGTAAATCAATCAATGTTATTGATATTTTATATTTATGTCCTTTTTATTTGTCTTTTTTGATAATATTTGTTTTAATAAAAATTTACCTTCATAACTTATCTATTTAATGTCTACTCTTAATAATATTTATAACTCGTATAATTTACAATTTTCATAAACGTAATCCTTAAATATTAAATATGGAAGTTAAGACACCTAATCGTATTCCTCCATTGTTTTCTGTATAAATTCATATTTTTGTTTCATGAGATTCTATCCAAA
This sequence comes from Solanum piurae, assembly GCA_029582685.1. Taxonomy (NCBI): domain Eukaryota; kingdom Viridiplantae; phylum Streptophyta; class Magnoliopsida; order Solanales; family Solanaceae; genus Solanum; species Solanum piurae. The sequence continues at coordinate 41,982 of JAJOOO010000405.1, read as the reverse complement.
GGTTACCCTTCATTTTCACTATTGTATTTTATTGTTGGTGTAGCATTTTATTATTAGTAAAATGTTGAATCATTCTACCTATTGTATAGGTTAGCACAAGGACAATTTTTGGTGTGCATTATTGTGCATGTTGAAAGGCATTGAAGTGCTGCCATTGTGCAACATTGCTTTTTGCCTTGATGAGATTATATATCTCCATTACTCTCATCAATTGTGGTAGAATGTGGTCATTAGTTATGAGTAACTTTTGTAACCTATTCACCCATTATTCTTGTAACTTATGTAACATTTAGGCCATTACTTTATCCTATTAACTACCCCATAATCATCATATTCATTGTAAGGAAGAATTTCTCCCCTATAAATAGTGATGGTCTTCCTTTGTGTTGAGACAATAAGAAATGTACAAGAAAAGATAGAGTGTAAGAAAAGAGGAGAAGTGTTATAATGTGTATATATTGAGTTAGTATAGTGAAAGAGAGAGTTGAGACAAAGAATAATATTCTAAGTCTTCAACTATATTCGCTATATAAAAGAGAGTAATAATATGTTGAAGGAAGGTGTTCTTATGTGGAGCTTTGCACTCTTCAACTAATCTGGAGTTCTTTAAGTTTTACGACAATGCTGGATTGTTGTATCCTGGAAAGAACAAGTCAAGAGTTATAATGCTGGATCAATGAGATTATGTAGCAATGGGCTTGAATATTCCTAAAGAGAGCGAGATATCCACTCCTCAACCTAAATGATTATTTATTACGTTTTAGTTCATCTTATTTTTCATTATAATTTATTGTATTTATGGTATATTACACCAACAATTATAAGGAGATTCATATTTTTGTTATAGTTTAAAAATGTGCAAATATCAAGAAAGGAGATCTCAACATCATTCCCCTCAATGTCACTCTCTTCAAGAGATGGAAGAGAAGAGGTGTACGGTGAAGTATATTTTTTACTTGCTCAGATTGGTGGAGAAAAGGTAAAGACAAAATTTACCAAATATTTTTCATTAATAAAGTGATACTACTTTTAGTGTACAAATTATACTTAAATTCTTAAAATAGTGGGGGTTCATAAAATAAAATATAAAAAATTGTGAAATTGTGAATTTTCTTGTACCTTTGAGAAATGATCTAAAAAGGAGTATGAAAAGTGCATTTATTTATTTTTGTAATAAATCACATGTTGTTGTTTCTCTATAGTGGGGACGCTTTTGACTCTAACATGAGAGTTATAAATTAATTATGAAAAACATGTTGAGTAGACATTTAACATGAAATGTTTTGGGTGAGAAAATTTTCATTCTTGAAATAAAAATACCACAAAACATGTAATTGAATTTTCTTAAATTGTCAAGTCACATTATATCAGAAAATTGTGAAATAAATTTGTTGGTTGTGTGAGCATTGCAACTCCTTTTGATTAAATTGTGAAAATGATGTGACAAAGAAAGAAGGAGTTTGCTAGCCTAATAAAAAAATTGAGATATGTGACTAATTGCACTTTATATGATATTATGTAAAAAGTATATAATGTACAAGCAAATCAGGTAAATTTACTTGGTACGAAATTTGATGGCCTGTTTTATGAGGAAAAATCTAATGTTGTACTTAAAAAAATTTGGTGATGCATAAGAAAAAACTTGGTGCTATTTGATGGAAGTGAGAAAAACAATTCATATTGCTTGCTAACTCTACTTTGGAGGTTGAAGTAAAAAAAAAAAAACTTCAACTAGCGAAAAAGTGAATTGATTTTACTATATCAAACACTTTATTTTGAGAAATTAATATTCTAACATTTATTAATTGTTATAGCATCAATGTAATTGGTAGAGTACAAAATCGTTATTCTAACGGTAAATTCATACTCATGTGGAGAAAACACAATATTTTGAGATCATATTGATCAGGGGTATACCATTAATATTAATTGTGCTAAAATTTGTGATAATCTTGCAGAATCATAAACTACAACTTTAGTAAGATAAAGAGTCTGCAACACATCCAGGGGGATGAAAATTGAATCTTATAAATTTCTGAGTTATATATGACGAAACAGAGCCTGGAGACTAGAGATCATATAACCATGTTCAATGGGGGAAACGAATCATATGATGACTTGTTGTGAGATGCACTAATATTAATTTTATTCAATCCCTATAATGTGAGTGTATTTATCCTATAATGATTTTTGGATGTTGAGTCTTTGAACTCTTACTGAAATTATGTATCTCGTATGAGTGGGGTGGAAAATTATAGGAGAACCCTTGACAGATTTCACCTATGTGAGTGTGAAAGTAGGCCGATTTCTTTGAGAATGAGCTCGTTATCAAAAACACTCATGAAAATCGAGATAGCGCAAGGCCGTAATGTACTGGTTATGAAAGCTTATGCCAACACCTTGATTATTGTGTGAGCAATGATACTTTATTTTCCCTTAAGCAATCATTGTTCAACTCCTAGACCGCTACTAACTTTGGAGTAAATGTTACAATTTTTACTAAGTAAAGGTTCAATGTAGAGAACATGTTCATTATGCATAATAGTCTACCTTCAACGAAATTCTGAAATACTCTCTTATCTTAATATTAAAATGAGTGGGGGATTATTGGTGTAGCATTTTAATATTAGTAAAGTGTTGAATCATTCTACCAACGGTATAGGTGCTACACGAGGACAATTTTTGGTATGCATTAATGTGCATGTTCAAGGGCATTGAAGGGTTTCCACTGTGCAACATTGTTTTGTGACTTGATGACATTATATGTCCTCATTACTCTCATCAATTGTGGTAGACTATTGTGGTCAATATCTTTTAGTAACTTTTGTAACCTATTCACCCATTATTCAACCTAATTATTCTTATAACTTATGTAGACCCTTTGACTTAGGATTAGTAAGTTCTATTTCTCGATGGGGCGGGGAAGGGATATAACTCAGCGGTAGAGTGTCACTTTGACGTGCATTTCCTGATTCTTAATAGCAGGAGAAATAGAGTCTTTTTTGGCGACTGAAGAAGAGCCAAAGGAGATTCTTTCAATCGAGATTCGCCCAAAAAAAGTACAAATAGCAGTCCTCGACCCCCCTAGTGTATGGCCTACCGGCCCGCAGATATAGGAAGGCGGCCTGTGATCCAGACTCAGGAAGGGCCAGACATGAATCGGAAAGAGTAATCATCCTATTCATTGCAAGGAAGAATTCCTCCCCTATAAATAGTGATGGTCTTCCTTTGTGTTGAGACAATAAGAAATGTACAAGAAAGACAGAGTGTAAGAAAAGCTGAGAAGTATTATATTGTGTATATATTGATTTCGTGTATTAAAAGAGAGAGTTGAGACAAAAAAAATATTCCAAGTCTTTAAATATATTCACTATATATAAGAGAGTAATAATTTGTTGAAGCAACATGTTCTTATGTGGGGGTTTGTACTCTTCAACTAATCCAGAGTTGTTTGAGTTGTACAACGTTATTGGGTTATTGTATCTAGAAGGGACAAGTCAAGAGATATATTGTTGGATCGATGTAGACTATTCCACAGTGGGCTTGAATCTCCTTAAAGAGAGCCAAATATCCATGCCTCAGCCTAAATAAATATTTATTCACTCTTTGTTCATTTTATTTTCAACTGTAATTTATTTTATTTGTGGTATATTCATGCATCCAAGGAACTTTACTCCATTGTCGGACAAGGATAAAGCTTTAAAAATTCCAAGGAGGCCCACAACAAGATCTGAAACCAAGGAGTTCAATGATAAGCCCAGCGTGCTTTAATCGCTGATCCAAAGGTGTCTTGTTGGGGAAGAAGAGCTCAAGCTCAAGGGAGATGAATTGTCCAAATGCTTTTGGTGTCTCAAGTTGAAATCCAAGAGGAGGAATTTTGGGTCAAAAGTTTAGCTGTGAAGAAGTCCAAAATGGTGCAGAAAGAAGCTTAAAATCTGCCCGGAAGGAGGCCAATTTCAGCACTCTAAATTAGCCCAAAAGGAGGCCAATTTCAGCCCTTAAGTGAAGCTGAAATCAGCAGCCCAATAAAGCCCAAAAGGGGCTCAAAAGCCACGACCAAGGGGGCCTACAAATTCCTTAATTCAACCACAACTATTAGGGTTTTTGTTTTACCTTAGACCTCAAGCTAGTGTTTTATTTTATTAAGTTCTAAATTGTTCTCTTAGGGTTTTATTAGGTCTAGAAGCCAACTTATTTGTCCTATAAAAAGAGTGTTTTTTTCATTCATTAACCACATTAGATTGATATTAATAATATTTGAGAGAGTTCTTTTGAACCTTTGTGACTTATTCTTTGAGAATTTATCTTTAAACCTTAACTAGTTTTATAGTTTAAGGTATAAAGTAATTTCTTCTTGTGATATTTTGTGATTTCTTTTTGGTATTCTTTATAATGTGATTAGTTTATACTAATTATTTTCTTTAGTAACTCATAAAGCTTTCAAGATCTGAATCTATTGTTTTGATTTATTTTTTCAAGTAAAGGCGTTACATTCCTTTTATAAATCTATATGTTGTTACTTGAATCTTGTCAAAGCTTTAGAATATGAAAATCCTTTGAAATTCTTGGATCCTTCCTTTGAATTTTCCATATTTTTAATTAATTTCTGTCTCTTTTCTATTATTGCTTCCGCACTCTAATATTCAACGCTATATTTGTGATTTCCTTAACCTCGTTGTTATGAAGCTGTATCAGAGTGGTTTTATCAAGGTTCCTTTGCTTATAAATCTTGGGATTTCCTCATTAAACAAAGCAAAAAAAAACTGATTCATGAATAGTAAATGCGAACAGTAACACGTGAACAGTAAACATGAACTGTAACGTTTAAAAAAAGTAAAAGCTATAACTTGCTCTCCTGATCTTTAAGTTTTGCATTAGTTTATTTCCAAAACCAAGTAGGAAACAAGAAGAGGGGATTCTAGATCTTTAAGGATAAGAAGAATTTTTTTTTTCTTGCTCTTATAATATTTGATAAGTTCCTTTTTTATTTGTGTTTTGTTTCAACTAAAATCCTACTTGTTCTAGGACTAGTTCTTTACTTTTTTTGTGCCCCAAATATATATATTTTATTACTACAAACTTGATACATTTTTTTATTTAATTATAAATCTACAAAGTATTCTTGTTCAAAGGTTATTTAGAGGGTGAAAAGGCAAGTGTGAGTGAGTTCAAAAGAGTGTAAAAGCCATATTGAAAGTGTGATACTTAAGAATTGTTTTCCTTTTCTTTAGATGTCTAATTCAGGTGGTGATGATGAAAGGGATCGGCTAGAAGGTGAGACACAAGGAATGAATGACTTCACCCTTCAAGATATGCACCAACAACTTGAGAGATGGAACTTTCAATTTCAAGAGATGAGTCATATGATTATCGAGTAGAATGATACCATAGCTGCAATTAGGAGGGAGAATAATTTTGTACAACCCCCTAATAATGTTAGGCGCCAAGTTAGAAGGAATGTACCCCATATCCCTTTTGTAAATCTTGAATATGATAATGATGATATGGATGTTGAATTTATTCTAGAAAGAAGAGATAGGAGAGGACAAAGAGGTAGAGTAGAAGATGATAATATAAGTAATATAAAGATGAAGATGTCATCTTTCAAAGGGACAAGGGACCCAAACTTGAACCTTAATTGGGAGAGAAGAGTTGAAGCAATATTTGACTACCATAATTACTTCGAGGGTAAGAAAGTTAAACTTCCTGGTGTTGAGTTTTTTTATTATGCTGCTTCTTGGTAGAGAAAGCTTCCTAGGGATAGATTGCAAGATGAGCTACCACCTATAGCTACTTGGGCAGAAATGAAAAGGGTGATGAGGAAGAGGTTTGTGCCATCATATATCCAGCGAGATCTAGAGTCTCGCCTACAACACTTGAGGAAAGGATCCATGCCGGTAGATGAGTACCTTAACACCATAAAAAACAATCAATTTGGGGGGGTGGGGTATTTTGTCCATTTGTGACAGTTTTTGACCCCCACAAATTAAATTGTGGCAATTTTTTAAATGCTACAATTATCTATGCCACAAGCATATTGTGTCATTTTTTTAGAACCTATTTGACAACTTCCATAAAATAAATAATTTATTTGTGATGATTTTCAAAATCAATTTATGATAGTTTATAACTTCCACAATATGATTTCAGATAGCGTCAAAACTTGCATTTGTGGGGGTTTATGACCCCCAAAAGTGTAGTTTATAATTTAATTTGGGAGAGTTTCTTACAACAATAGATTATTTTTAAATTTTAAATTTTTTCTACAGATATTTAGATTACGTAAAACATGTATATTCACATATACTAATAATCTTACTAAGTACCCCAGTCACTATATAATAAAAATACGTATAGAACAAAATTAAATTTGACTACATGTCAAATTAAATTCATTCAAAATCCATTTGATAACTCATAAAAAGTACAACTTTAATTCAACTTCATTAAAATTAAAAAGGTTTCACATAGATAAATATGAAGAAAAAAAATCTAAGTGTTTGGTGGATGATTCTTCAAATGTGATATAGGCTCACTCTCGATCCATATCATTAGGCTGAACTGAAAGAATGCAAATGTAACACCCCACAAAATTTTTGAGATTAAACTCGAACCATCCTTGATAGTGAGTAAGATTTTACCAAGGAATTTTAAATTTTCGTAAGTGTTAAGGTCACTAGAAGTAGCACCTTGAGTTCCAAAAAGAACTGAAGAGAAATTCATTCAAGTTATTCCTAATTTCTTCTATGTTTTGGGTGAATTTCAAAAGACCATAACTTTCAGTACATGATGAGTTAAGTGGCCCATAAGATATCAGTTGAAAAGTCTTTGAATTAACTTTCCAACGCAACCAAGTATGCTAAGTTTTGAGTTTGGATGAGTGAGCTATGCCCTTCTGAAGTCAGCATGTCCATTTAATGAAAGTTGGTCTTTTTCTTACCCAGTCACATTTAATTCATTTTTAGTAATAATTTAGGGGTCTAAGCAGATTAGAATCAGTTTCATTTATCCCCAATACGCTTAGGGTTTTAGATGAGAGTCCAAGAAGAGAAAAGAGGAGAAAAGAGGAAGGGTTCAAAGCGTTCATCGAGATTCTTGAGTTTAGTTGTAGATTTTCGCCATGGGTTTGTTCCTTAAGAGATATGTGATTTCACATAGTGTTGGGTTCATTCATCCACGCACCAATCATGATAAATTCAGCATAATTTCCATATTGTTATTTAGACCCTCGAGTCGAGTCGTTCATGCCTATTAATTCCGCATGAACTTCATAAGTTGAGTATCTTTGAGAGGACTAGTATCTTCAAGTTCTAAGTCTTGAGTATTGATTTCCTAACCCTTTTGAGATTATATTCCTAATCATGGAACTATTACATGTTACCCAAGAAGTACTTGAGTTGAGTTGTTCATAAACCATAATTCTGCATGAACCCTATGAGTTAAACATTCTTGAAATGAGTATTATCATTGAAGTTTTTAATTTCTTAGTTGTTGAGTTCCGAGTATTGAGTTCTATGTACGGTTATTGAAAACTTTCAATTGAGTTGTTCACGTCCTTAATTCGGCATGAACCCTATTTTGAGAAGTCTTGTACAAACTTTTTATAAACTTCTTTTAAGACTTGAGCAGTTGACTTTGAGAAAGAGTAGAGTTGAGTCCATTTTCTCTAAAATTATATATGTGAGCTAAGTATTCCTAAGAGTAAATATTTTCACATTTAAAAGAGGAGGAAACTGAGATTTCCAAATGAGTTCTGAGCAGTCTAGTACCATCTCTTCTAAGAGAAATATTTGGAGTAATAATCTCAAACTACAGAAAGAGTTATGTTTTTAAACATATGAGCTAGTTATATTTCGGGAGTAGTATTGAGCACCAATATAGAGGAGAGTTCAGATAACTCATAGCCCCCATAAACCATGTAGTTGACATGGGTAGAAAGGGTCATACTTTTTAGATGATTCCTTAATGCTTTTTAGCATAGTCTAGTGGATCCACTTAGTTGAGGAGTTCTATACTCCGGCAAGGTATAAGACAGTTTTGGCTGCGTGGGTGAGACGATGTATCATCACATAGCTCATAGTGATGTTTGTCGATTAGAGAATCTCCCAAACAGAGTTATATTGTATTTTTATATACAAACTAAGTTATTATTGTATTCTTCAATATATTGAGTTGTTATCAACTGTTTTGAAATCATTTCATATATTGCATCTTTTATTGTTGCTTTATCATGAGTCGAGTATCCAAAGTTGAGTATCCAGAGTTGAGTATACAGAGTTGAGTATCTTAATATTGAGTTGAGCCTTATTTCGAATTATTGAGTTGAGTCTTATTTCACTGAGTTGAATATCTGATCATTGAATTGAGCCCTATTTTCTCTAAGATAAGTTGAACTATGTTTCTTTGAGTTGAGTTTGATTGAATTAAGTTGAGAAGAGGTAAGTATGTTTCTTTTCCATCAGTTCAAGCTTATGTTTATACTTTAGAATCCCCCGTAAATGCTCGTACATTCCATGTACTGAGCCATTTGGCATGCATCATTTCATGATGCAGATACAGGTATTCAGGATCATCAGCAGGTGTTTCGTTGAGGTCATGGTATATTCCAATCAGCTTTGATGATGCTTTTTTACATTCCGGAGGACTTCAACTTTATCTTATAGTTAGTAGTTTTGAGATGTCGTGGGCTTTGTCCCAATATCCTTATGTAATAGAAGAGGTTTCATAGATAGACAAAGTTGAGTAGTTTTCAGTATATATCTTCCTCGAGTTGTTTTTACAAACTCTAAGTTATCTATTGAGTATTGTTCACATTATTTAAAAGTTGAAATATTTAATTTAATTTATTTTTTAAAATTTGCATGCTTAAGTTAGTTTTTCGATTGTAGTCAGCCAGGATGAGGGTTCGATTGAGGACAAGCAATGGTTCTTGAGTGTCGGCCACATCATGGGTGTAGATTCGAGTTATGACAAAATTGGTATCAGAGCACAGAGCTCAAGTGTCCTAGGGTGTATATGAAGTTGTGTCAGTAGTATCTTGTTTATGGTTATGAGCGCCCACTTCTATAATTGAAGGACTATAGACATTTAGGAAAAGTTTCCCTTCTTTCATACTCTAAATTGTGCAATAAAACTATGTCATAAGGAGCTTATTCAAAATCATGCATTTCTTATATCCATTCGACTACCCCTCCTACTCAAGGTAGTTAGAAAGTTAGCCCAGATCCTTATCAATGATTTAATCTCAGCAAAAGTCTTGAGAAAGTCATGAGACTGTAGAGTGTCTTAAGAGAAGCACATGAGTGATCTTAAGTATGGAGATTCAAAAGGATGCACTCTTATTCATATGACTCGTGCGTTCGAGCTAAAAGCTATGTATTCCCAGACTCTCTTCTCTAAACCTTGTTATAGTTGAGATCCTTATGAGGAAGTTTGTTTTGGAGTTTGGGTAGTATTTTCACCCGAAAAGATGGTATGAATTATGATATTATAAGCAGTAGTAGTAACAGTCCCCAGAGTTAGAAGAATGCATGAAGAGGATCAGTAATCTAAGAAAGGGAGATAGTGATGAGGCAAGCTATGTTATTATAGTCATGCACCTAGTAAGTTATTAATGAAGAGTTTTCCCTTATGGGTAGACTAAGAAGTGATGAGTTTGTGTAGATTTCATGATAGGAGGTAGAGTAAGAGTGAGTATAAAGGAGTTTATGATGATATGTCATCGTGTTAGAGGAGGCTAATTATATGTGTTGAATAGAAGAACAGAGTATTCATGAATTGATAGATCTAATCTAGGCTTATGATATGTTTGAGAGGGTCATAATGTTCAGAAGGTTATAGAACTGATTAAGCAATGAGGTATAGTATAGTAGGAGAGAAATCGTATTGATATTCGGGTTTAGTAATGAACATTAAGTTTGAATTTTAGATGAGTGTCATGATCGAAAGATTGGCAACATGAGGGTGATGATGTTAGTCTTGGGATTTGATCTGGTAGAATTAACATGGTGTAGGTGAGGGAATTGAGATGTTTGATGCAATGAATATGAGTGGTACAAGTGAGAGACCCTAACTTTTAGGTAAGGGCAGAGAAGTGTAGATAAGTCACAAGAGTAACTAGAATATTAAGAGGTGTACCGAGATGGTATGTAATTAGACGAGGTTCCAATTAAGTTAATGATTTTCAATGTGTGCCTAGATAACATAGTTGAGTTGTCAATGTGGAATATGTCCATAGCTTTCAAGTGTCAGTTTTAGACCTAAGGGGGAGATGATAATATGAGAAATCAAGTCAAGTGTTGAGAACAAGAGAGGAATGAGTCCAACAGAGTATGGGAGACATCTTTTAGAGGCCTTTTAGTAGTGAAGTGATGTTAAAAGGAGAAGGTTAATGATCTTATCGTGATGATGATGGTATGATAATTCCATCTAAGGTTATAAATGAAAAGGAAAAAGAGGATGAAGTTTTACTATGACAAATAGTTAAATGAGAGCCCTTAGTTGGTTCCGAGTAGTGATGAGGGAAATTCTAGTTTGTATGGAAGAGATGATGAGAAAATGAGAACTTCTTAAGGAGATGGTTAGTAGGAGTACATGGAGTTGTTGGAGTACTAAGCTTGAAGGTGGTCTTGTTAAACATTAGGTGGTTCTTGATATGAGCCCAATGTGGTGGTAAAGAGTAATATTCTTGAGATGAGATTCTCTATAGACAGGTATAGAACCCAAACCTAAGGATTTGGGTTAATCTTAACCCTGTTCCATAACCAGTCCATCCGTCATTCGAGGACAAATAATACCAAGGGGGAGATATTGTAACACCCCAGAAATTTTTTGAGCTTAGACTCGAACCATCCTTCATTGTGAGTAAGATTTTACCTAGGAATTTTAAATTTTCTTCAGTTTTAAGGTCACTAGAAGTAGCACCTTGAGTTCCAAAAAGAACTAAAGAGAAATTCATTGAAGTCATTCCTATGTTCTTCTAAGTTTTGGATCAACTTCAAATGACCATAACTTTCAGTACAGGATGAGTTAGGTGGTGCTTATCGTGACCAACGACACTAACTACGGTTCGAGTGACTACGATCGTCGATAATATAGTAACCCAACCAAGGGTTGGGGTCGAGTCCCAAGGGAGCGGTCTTGAGAATTAATAGAAAATTAAAATCTAGTTCTAACTAGTCGTAGCTAAAGACATTAACGATTAAAAACATTGTAAATCAAATGGGGACACAAAAGTGTCAAATATCAATTTGGGGGTTTTGTCACAAGTAAGTAAAAACAACAAAAATAACAAGAAAATCAAGTATGGGGAAGAGTTCTTGGGGTGTGACCTCAATACAAGTTGAGATAAACGGTTGGGTACATGCTTTCGATAGGAAATTTGCAACATAATAGTGACTAGGCTAAGATTTAGATGGAAATAAGTTCCCTCTCGGGCAACTTACCCCATTTCAAATGCATTCCTCTCGGACACCCATTTGTCGCATGAAGACCAGCCTACGCCTTACCCCACTCACTCTCTCGAGCTGAGTGTTAGGATATGGGACTAGGGTTGACCCTCTCGGGCTGAACCTCATGTCGACCCACTCCTTAGGCCATCAGTCTAGTGGTCTTGGTTTCGCGACCTCCCTTTCGGGAAAGCCGAAAACACATGGGTGGCTTTGTATTTGAAACTACAGACCCATTAAATTAAACCACAACCACTAGGTGAAATCGCCATTAAAATACATCTAACCTATCAACAAGCAAGACCCAACAATAATATCAACACATATTTGCTAAATCACACCCCAAGAATGGGGGTTTTTTGCCACACATCAAGAAACAACAAAATACACCTAAAATGATAGTGAAATCAAATGAGTATAAGAAATTAAACCTTGATTTAAGAAAAGGAAGAAGAATGGAGAAGGACCACTTCCAACTTGGGGAAGATGAACTCATTTCTTCAAGCGTCCCAAAAACCCTCTCCAAACTTGAGAGTAAAAAGTACTAAAAATTATATTGTCTAAAAAATTATACTAAAAAAGTAATGCTAAAACTGATACTAAGCTATAACTGTCAACGAGTATTTATAGTTTTCAAAAATATGTGTTACGGCAGATCGTTCGGCGACATTAGTCGGAATCACCGATCAACTTGGCGATTTGCTTTTTGGTGTAGTTCATCGCCGTCTTGCATCATCCTTCGGCATCGTCGTGCTCTGGGTCATTGGATGACATAGTACTACTTCACGTACCTTCTAAGCGATGCGCCGACTGCTTCCTTTTTCCGTCGACTTGATCCTTTCCTTCAGGGCTCAGTACACTGGAACAAAAGGCGAAGTGAGACCCTTCGGCAATTCGCCAAGTGAACTCGGCGATCCTCAGGATTTTATTCTCATGTTCTTTTCAGCCTTTTCATTCCTTTTTGCGAAGTAGCATCCATGTTTTCCTTCAAACTTCAAATACCTGAAACTTAAAGGTTTTCATCAGATATTGAGATAAAATAAGCATTTGAGGACACTATTTCTAGTAAAATAAAGCCCTAAATGAGTCCAATTTGTGGACTCATCAGTGGCCCATAAGATATCAAATGAAAGGTCTTTGATTTAACTTTCCAATGCCACCAAGTTTGCTAAGTTTTTAGTTCGGATGAGTGACATATGCCCTTTTGAAGTCAGCCTGTTCATTTAAGTAAAGTTACCCAAAAAATATGAGGGTATTTTGTTCTTTTCCTTACCCAATAAGATTTAATTCATTTTTAGTAATAATTTAGGGGTCTAACCATATTAGAATCAGTTTCATTAATCCCCAATACACTTAGGTTTTTAGAAGAGAGTCCAAGAAGAGAAAAGAGGAAGGGTTCAAAGCATTCGTCGAGATTCTTGGGTTTCGTTGTGGATTTTCGCCAAGGGTGTGATCCCTAAGAGGTATGTGAGTTCACATAGTGTTGATTTCGTTCACCCACATCCCAATCAGGATTAATTCAACGTAATTTCATTCTTGAACGTAGAGGATTTGAGTTCTTGATGAGTTTTGTTGAAGTTTCTTTCAAAATCTTGATTGTTGAAGTTTTGATTAGTTTTTGAGATAATCATATGAGGTTTAAGGTGCTTTTTGAGTATATTCTTTTACACTAATGTTGTGTATTCGAATTGACGTGATTGGGGAAGAAACCATTCGATTCTAAGTGAATTGGGGTTAGAAAACGAGTAACAAATTTCATCAAGTTTTCTCGGAAGATGGGTGGGGCACCATGCCACTCAGTACGCCATGACTTTCCTACTGCAGTTTTGGCTCTGGAGCGCCACGCCACTCAGTATGCCATGACTTTCCTTCTGTAGTCTTGGCTCTGGGATGCACCGTCACTTAGTACGCCAGGGTCGCCAGGTCCTCTACCCTTTCCCACTTCTTTCCATTAGAGTTCCCTCGAATCGTACCTATGTTTTCTAGTTAATTTCTATACTCTAAGGTACACCTAAACATCTAGATATCATCCACAATATGAGATCATAAACCTTGAATCCATAATTCAAATTCAAGGTATAGCTAAGAGTTAAGTCTTGAGAGTTCTTTCGAACATTTTGAGGAAGTCCCTTTGAGTCTTTTTGAGGAGTTTTCTACAACTTCTAATAACTTGTTTCTAGACTCAAGAAAGTGAGTATGAGAATGAGGAGAATGTATTCATGAGTCTACAATATCATCACAAGATCGTTCATATCATGAACCATAACTCTTAAATTCATAATTCAAATTCAAGAAAGAGTTAAGAGTAGAGTTCAAGAAATTCTTTGAGTTCAATTGTGAATCCTTTGAGATCAAATATCGATTTGAGCCATATTTGTAGGAAGTAAGTATGAAAGTGAGAAGATTCGTACACATGAGTTCCATATTGTTATTTAGACCCTCGAGTCGAGTCGTTCATGCCCATAAATTCCGCATGAACTTCATAAATTGAGTATCTTTGAGAGGAGTAGTATCTTAAAGTTCTAAGTTTTGAGTATTGAGTTCCTAACCCCTTTGAGATTATATTCCTAAGCATGGAACTATTACATGTTACCCAAGAAGTCCTTGAGTTGAGTTGTTCATGCCCATAATTTTGCATGAACCCTATGAGTTAAACATTCTTGAAATGATTATTATCGTTGAAGTTCTTGAGTTATGAGTTGTTGAGTTCCGAGCATGTACTTCTATGTATGGTTATTGAAAGCCTTAAATAGAGTCGTTCACGTCCATAATTCGGCATGAACTCTATTTTGAGAAGCCTTTTACAAACTCTTTCTAAACTTTTTTGAAGACTTGAGCAGTTGAGTTTGAGAAAGAGTAGAGTTGAGTTCATTTTATTTAAAATGATATATGGGAACTAAGTATTCCCAAGAGTAAATGTTTTCACATTTAAAAGAGGAGGAAACTGAGATTTCCAAAAGAGTTTTGAGCAGTCGAGTACCATCTCTTTTAAAAGAAAGATTTTGAGTAATAATCTCAAACCACATAAAGAGTTATGTTTTTAAACATATGAGCTAGTTATATTTTGGGAGTAGTATTAAGCACCGATATAGGGGAGAGTTCAGACAACTCACAGCCTCATATAATCCATGTAGCCAACATGGGTAGAAAGGTTAATACTTTTTAGATGATTCCTTAATGCTTTTAAGCATAGATTAGTGGATCCACTTAGTTGAGGAGTTCTATACCCCGGCAAGGTATAGGATAGTTCTGACAGTGTGGGCGAGACGTTGTATCATCACATAGCTCATAGTGATGGTTGTCGGTTAGAGAATCTTTCAAAGAAAGTTATATTGTATTTTTATATACAAACTGAGTTATTATTGTATTCTTCAATACATTGAGTTGCTATCTTCTGTTTTAAAAGCTTTCCATATATTGCATCTTTTTTTGTTGCTTTATATTGAGTTGAGTATCCAGAGTTGAGTATTTTATTGTTGAGTTGAGCATATTATTATTGAGTTGAGCCTTATTTCTCATTATTGAGTTGAGCCTTATTTGAATGAGTTGAATATCTTATCATTGAATTGAGCCCTATTTTCTCTAAGTTGAATTGAACTTTGTTTCTTTGAGTTGAGTTGGGTTGAATTAAATTGAGTGAGTTGAGAAGAGGTAAGTATGTTTCTTTTCCATCAGTTCAAGCTTATGTTTATGCTTTAGAATTCCCCTTACATGCTTGTACATTGCATGTATTGAACCAATTGGCATGCATCATTTCATGATGCAGATACAGGTATTTAGGATCATCAATAGGCATTTTGTTGAGGTCATGGGATATTCCAGTCAGCTTTGGTGATGCCTTCTTACATTCCGAAGGACTTCACCTTTATCTTACAGTTAGTAGTTTTGACATGTCGTAGGTCTTGTCTCGATATCCTTCTGTAATAGTAGAGGCTTCATAGATAGACAAAGTTGAGTAGTTTTCAGTATGTATCTTCCTTGAGTTATTTTTACAAACTCTAAGTTATGTAATGAGTATTGTTCATATTATTTTAAAGTTGAGATTATTGAATTTAATTCAAATTTTAAGTTTTGCATACTAAAGTTAGTCTTCCGCTTGTAGTCAGCCAGGATGAGGGTTCGCTTAGGGACCAGCAATGGTTCTTGAGTGCCGACCACGTCCAAGGTGTAGACTCGGATCGTTACAGCAAATATTAGAAGAAAATTATACTCTAACAACTAAATGCTTCAAAAAATTGAAAGTGATATCTTAATATTATATTTCAAGAAGTCACAATAGTTATTATCAATTAGTACTAAATTACTCCAGAGTCTAGACACACCATAAAAATTAGGGAAGGTATAAGGGTGGATATGAAAGATAAAGCAAAATACGGAAGGTAAAAAATATATATAAACATTTGGACAATGACGATGAAAACTATTGGTGTCTTTCTTTTTCTAATTTTTAGCCAACTAATGAAAAGAAAATCTAAAATACTCAAGTTTACCAAAGAATAAGGCCTTCTTGTAAAATTTGTATTATACAAAATTATACTCCTTAAAAATTCAAACTAAAAAGTACTGTACATGAGGTCTGCATTACTAGTTCAAGAAATAAATGCAATATTGAGAACCCAAATTTTATGTCTTACTAAAATACATAAAATAAGTAGAATGAAGAGAATATAAATAACCTAGGAGTAGTGACATTCTATATTTAATTCACCCAGATAGATATATCCCTGCAAAAATATATTATAACACACAAGAAGATACAATCAATAAGTAATATTCTCAAATAGAAATAGAATTAGAGTTACGTATTCTTATTTTTAAAGAGTATGGATCTAATGATAAATCACTCAAAATTAAACAAAAAGAAATACACTGAAAATAGAATGAGATTGTTGGTTTCTTTCTGGATTTAATGGGGTGATGGTTACGTATAGAAAAGAAGGGAATGGAGGCCACTAAAATTGAAAGAGAAATTTGTGGAAAAGGAATAAATAAAAAAGAGGGAACGTTTGCCGCTTATTTTTCCTACAATAAATATGAAAAAAATTATTTGAAAAATTAAGTATTAATCAACAATAAAAATATATTTAGCAGCCATAAAAATTTATTGATATAAATTTATTTTTACACTATAAATCAATTTTGATGTTAGTTCTAATATTAATGTACACTTGAGAAAATTAATAAGATTGACTATTTTGAAAAGGAGATATAAAGCTTGGACTTCCATAGGTGAAATTATAAATTTATTGTAAATTACATTTATAAAAAGTTTTAATTAAGATGTGTTATTTGATTCAATTTAAAAAAACAAGATTGATAAAATACTTAAAATTACATTAATTAATAAAAGTCAGTTTATATTGAATTGCAACAATTCCTCAACATTTGTGGAGGTTATTAAGAACCTCAACAAAAAAACCATCACAACAAAAATAATTTTGGGGAGGTTGAAATAAATGCCACAAATTAAATATATCACGTGGGGGTTTTTACAACACCCACACTTATACCGCCACAAAAAGAACTATTGTGTGGGGGTTCGGCACAAACGCCACAAAATAAACGTATTGTAGGGGTTTCTTATGACTCCTATTAATAAATTGCCACAATTTAATAGTATTTTAGTAGTGTAAAAGCATGGATATGGCTATGATCCAAGCTAACTGCATGGAAGAGGAAGAGACTACAATGGCTATATTTTAAAATGGTTTAATGTAGAAATAACTGATGTAGTAGAAATACATCAATATGTAAATTTAGATGAGATAGTTGATTTGTATGTTAAAGTAGAAAAACAAATTAAGAGGAAGAATAAAAATAACGCATGGAGAAGTCGGCCAAACACCATCTCTAAGAAGCCGAAGTCGAATCAAGAGGGAAGGTTCCATCCAAACGTCAAGAAGATAGAGGCAAAGGTAAAGTTGAGGGAGTTAAAACCTTTAATCCTAAATTTTCTAAACCTTCTAGTTCTATTCAATGTCACCAATATCATGGAAGGGGACATATGATGCATGAAGTCCAAGTAGAAGAAACATCATACTTAGGGACAATGGTGAGTATGAGAGTGAAAAAAGTGAGGGAGAAGAAGAAGATGAAGGTGTTAGTGAGGAAAATGATCGAGAACTACCTAATGATGGTATAATTGAAGTGGTTAGGAGAATAATGACTATAATATGGGTAATATTGATGAAGGGCTTAGGGAGAATTTGTTCCATACTAGGTGTTTATAGAAGACTTATTCTATGATTATTGATGGGGGAAGTTGTGCAAATGTGGTGAGTTCATACTTGGTGGATAAACTAGGAATTACATGCATGAAACACTCTACCTCATATAGTCTCCAATGGTTGAATGATAGTGGTGAAGTGAAAGTAAACAAACAATACATGATTTCATTCAATGTTGGTAAGTATGAAGATGAAATTCTTTGTGCTGTAGTTTCAATGCAAGCATGTCATGTTTTACTTGGCCGACCTTGACATTATGATAGGGACACTACTCATCATGGGAGAAAGAATAGCTATAGTCTTCTGCATAATGGTAAGAAGTTTACTCTTCCACCATTATCTCCTTCTCAAGTATTTGAAGATAAAAATGATCTGAGGGAAACAATGAGAAAACAAAGGGGAGAGATAAAAAGTGAGCTTGAGAGAAAACAAAAGGGCCAAGAGATAGAAAAAAAAGAGATGGCCGAGAGAAAGCAAGAGAAAGCGAGAGAAGGAAGCAATCTAAATAAAGAGGTAAAAGAGGGTTTGAGTGAAAAAATGAAAGATTTTGGTTAGAGGAAAGAGGCTAAGTAAAATAAAAAGAAGAATCTTTATATAAAAGCCAAAGAGTGTTTAAATGCTAGAAAAGAAGGGCTGCTCATAATACTGCTTACTTACAAGGAAGTGTTGATTAAATTTGAACAACTAACGCCTTCTTTACCAAATAGTATTTCTTCTCTTTTGCAGAGTTTTGAAGATGATTTTCGGAATGACACTTCAAATGGATTTCAACCTTTGAGAGGGATTGAGCACTCAATAGACTTTGTGCCTGGGTCTAAACTTCCGAATAGGCCTATATATAAGGAATCCTGAAGATACGAATGAATTACAAAAACAAGTTGAAGAATTTCTTGGAAATGGTTTTGTTCGAGAGAGCATGAGCCCATGCTCTGTTCCTGTCCTGTTGGTACCAAAAAAGGATGAAAAATGGAGGATGTGTGTAGAGTGTCGAACCATCAACAAGATAACGGTAAAGTATCACCATTCTATCCCTCGTCTTGCTGATATGTTGGACCAACTATATGGTTCCAAAATATTTTCTAAAAGTAATCTAAGAAGTGGTTACCATCACATTCGTATGAATCCCGGAGATTTATGAAAAACTGCTTTTAAGACTAAATATAGACTTTATGAGTGGTTAGTTATGCCTTTTAGTTTGACTAATGCACCAAGCACTTTCATAAGACTAATGAATTATGTTTTTAAAGATTTCCATTGCAAATTTGTTGTGGTGTATTTTGATGACATCTTGATTTTATCTCAAAACCTAGATGAACACCTAGAGCACCTAAAACAATTTTTTAAAGTTTTTAGAAATCAATGCTTATTTGCTAATCTCAAAAAGTGTACTTTCTGTATGGATCGTGTGGTTTTCTTGGATTTTGTGGTCAGCTCTAAGGGACTTGAAGTAGATGATGATAAAATTAAGGCCATAAAAGAATGGTCTAAACCTAATAGTATAACTCAAGTTAAGAGTTTTCATTGACTTGCTAATTTTTATAGGAGGTTTTTGTGAGACTTTAGCACCATTGGTGCTTTTTTAACTGAAGTTATTAAGAAAGATGAGGTTTTTACCTGGGGAAAGGAACAAGATGGTGCATTTAACTTGCTGAAGGATAAATTGTGTTCTGCTCCTCTTTTGCAATTACCTGATTTTTTTCAAGTATTTTGAAGTTGAGTGTGATGCCTCTTGTAAGGGCATAGGTGTTATTTTGAAGCAAGACTCTGAATCAATTGCCTACGTCAATGAAAATCTAAATGGAGCAATATTGAACTACTCAACTTATGATAATGATCTATTCCTTAATAAGGGCGTTAGCTACATAGCAACACTAGTTGTGGATTGGAGAATTTGTGGTCAAGACTGATCATCAGTCATTAAAGTACTTGAAGATCAAGGTAAACTTAGTCATACGAAAGCTAAATGGGTCGAGTTTATTAAAACTTTTCCTTATGTAATTGCCTACAAACAAGGTAAGGAGAATGTGGTTGTTGATGCGCTCTCAAGAAGGTATGTTTTGACCTCTACTCTTACTTCAAAGTTGTTGGGTTTGACCAAATCATGTTACTCTATGCTAATGAATATGATTTTGGTAATATTTTTGTTGAATGTAAGTTGGGTCCTTTTGAGAAATTTAATCTTCAAGATGAATTTCTATTCAAGGAAAACAAGTTATGTGTTCCTAACTGCTCTTTGTGTGAACTACTTTGTTAGGGAAGCACTTCGTGGAGGGCTAATGGGATATTTTGGTGTACCCAATACTCTGGAAATACTTTCTGAGCATTTTTATTGGCCTAGCATGAGAAATGATGTTGAAAAAGTGTGTTCTCATTGTATTGAATGTAAACAAGCTAAGTCTAGAACACTGTCGCATGGTATTTATACCCCTTTACATATTTCTAATTCCCCTTGGATTAATATTTCAATGGATTTCATATTTGGGCAACCAAAGACTAAATATGGTAAAGATAGTATATTTGTGGTAGTAGATATATTTTTCTAAAATGACTATTTTATCCCATGTAAAAAGACTAATGATGCATCTCAGGTGGCTGACTTGCTTGTAAAAGAAGTGGTTAAATTGCATGAAATACCTAGAACTATTGTTAGTGATAGGGATGCTAAGTTCTAAAATCACTTTTGGAGAATTCTTTGGGGAAAGTTGGGAACTAAATTGCTATTTTCTAGATCTTATCACCCACAAACTGATGGGCAAACGAAAGTCGTTAATAGAACTTTAGGGAATATTGAGGGTTGTTTTGAAAGGAAAGTTGACTTCTTGGGAAGATTACTTACTTATTGTAGCATTTGCTTATAATAGGACCTTTCATTTTCTACTGGTACGACTCCTTTTGATGTTGTATATGTATTCAACCCTCTTACTCCCCTTGATTTACTACCTTTGCCTACTAATGATTTTGCTAATCTTGATGGTAAGACAAAGGCTGATATGATGAAGAAGATTCATGAACAATCAAGGCTTGCAATTGAAAAAGAAGAATAAGGAAGTTGCATAGCGTAGTATTAAGGGAGGAAAATATACCACTTTTAATCCTGGGGACTTGGTTTTGGGTCATATGAGAATAAATTTCCATTAAAAATAAAAACAAAGATAGATCATGGAGGAAGTGGTCCATACAAAGTCCTTGAAATGATTGAACACAATGCTTATAAACTTGATCTTCCTGCTGAGTTCCAAGTTAGTGCTACTTTTAATGTATCTGATCTTTCCTACGTAGATGCAGACTTGAATTTGAGGACGAATTGATTTCAATAATGGAGAATGATAACAGTCAAGGAAGATTTAATCTATTAAAAGACAAGGATGTAGGTTTATAAACTCTATGCAGGCCCACAACAAGATCTCTAACCAAAAAGTTCAATGATAAGCTCAACGGGCTTCATTCGCTGATCCAAAGGTGTCTTGTTGGGGAAGAAGTTCAGCTCAAGGGAGATAAATTGTCCAAATGCTTTTGGTGTCCCAAGTTGAAATCCAAGAGAAGGAATGTTGGGGTCAAAAGTTCAGCCTTGAAGAAGTCCAAAGTTGTACAAAAAGAGGCTTAAAATCAGCCTGAAAGGAGGCCAATTTCAGCCCTTAAAATCAGCCCAAAAGGAGTCCAATTCCAGCCCTTAAGTGAACCTGAAATAAGTTGCTTAATAAAGCCTAAAAGAGGCTCAAAATCCACGACCAAGGGACCCACAAAGTCCTTAATTCAGCCACAACTATTAGGATTTTTGTTTTACCTTATCCCTCAAGCTAGGGTTTTATTTTATTAAGTTCTGAATTGTTCTTTTAGGATTTTATTAGGGTTAGAAGCCAACTTATTTATTCAATAAATAGGAGTATTTTTTCATTAATTAAATACATTAGATTGATATTAATATATTTGAGAGAGTACTTTTGAACCTTTGTGACTTGTTCTTTGAGAATTTATGTTTAAACCTTTACTAGTTTCAAAGTTCAAGGTATAAAGTATTTTCTTCTTGTGATATCTGTGATTTCTTTTTGGTATTCGTTAGAAACTGATCAGTTTATACTAATTATTGTCTTTAGTTACTCAGAAAGCGGTTAACATCCGAATCTATTGTTTTGATTCATTTTCTCACTAAATGCCTTAGATTTCTTTCATAAATCCATAGGTTAATACTTGGATCATGTCAAAGCCTTAGAATATAAAAATCCTTTGAAATTCTTGGATCTCTCCTTTGAATTTCCCATATCTTTTAATTAGTTCGTCTCTTTTCTATTATTGTTTCCACACTCTAATAGTCAACCATATATTTGTGATCTCCTTAACATCGTTGTTATCAAAATCTCTAGGATAGTGATAGGTTTGTGAAGTGGATATCGACAAGAGCTTAGATAATTATGTATTAATTTCATTTTTCCTTCTATTTTTTAATTATTAAATTCGTAATTATATGTATATTGTACTATTGTTTTCTTTTTTTTTCTTTTTTTTCTTTCTATATTTCTATGATACCTCTTAAGTTTAATTTTTATACAATCACACCCCAAACTTTGAGAAGCATGAACGGCACCTAGTGCCTCCCTTAACTGAGTGGACCGACTAAAACCTAACAAAATAATATAACCTGCGACAAACTAGGTCCAGCAAGGCAGAAACAACACAAAATATTCATAAGATAGAAGTAAGAGGAATAACACAACAACTGACAAGGTCACTTAAAACCATAATCTACACAAAAGAGAACTGAACAGACAAAACATATACACAAGGTCAACAAGGCCTAAAACTAAGAAAAACACATTTGATAGCTAGGTCGGTAAGGCCATACAAAACCCACAACTTGTTACAACAGTCTACAAGCCTCTACTAGTAGGATAACAGTCAATGGATCGGGACAGGGCCCTAACCTACCCATCAATAGTATAGATACACAACCCAAAATTTGGTAACTTTTGAGGAAGTGGAGCTTACCAATAAAGCTGAACTTCAGCCAACTAGCGAAAATCCTGATCTACTTCTCGACCGGTGTCACGACCGAAAAATAGATGTGATGGCACTTGTCTTATCTCACCAAGACAAGTCAGTCTGAAACCCAAAACTTAATAATAAAATGTGGAATTAAAACATGACTGGAAATTTAACCATAGTTAACAACATGGATAACAAAGTCAACTTATTTAAACCCCAAAACTTGATTGTCACATGTACATGCCCCTAATGTATTTTGATAGATTTGAAAGAAAAATATAATTCTCCAATAATGTTGTCTCTAAAGTAGAACATGATCATAAATTGGTGTAAAAAGGTCCACTGAGATGAAAAAACAACTACCTCACAAATCTCCACATGAAGCCTCATATAAGAAGAAAGAGTATCATGAAGTTCTAGGCTCGTAATCTACACAATTATAGAATCAAGGGGTGAGTACCAAACCACACGATACTTGCAGAAAAAACTCCTAAACACAAAGCTAGGGGTATAGAATACTTGTATTCCTACCACCCTAAACGAACCTCCATAATTATAACCTGCATAAAACCAACTCAACCTAGCAGTTCACAATTTACATAGCATGTAGC
The DNA here is from genome assembly GCA_029582685.1 of Solanum piurae. Classification (NCBI taxonomy): domain Eukaryota; kingdom Viridiplantae; phylum Streptophyta; class Magnoliopsida; order Solanales; family Solanaceae; genus Solanum; species Solanum piurae. Next base: position 18,717 of record JAJOOO010000405.1, on the reverse strand, counting down.
TCAATAACAACATTCCAAGAAGATCAGCAACACACGAGATCACGTTCACCGATCATGAGTTCCACAGAAAGGCACTCACAAGTTCACAAATTATAAGATATGAAAGGCAATGAAATGCAATGTCAAGTATGGTGATGCATGTCTGACCTAGTGATACACATCTATTGTGGCTTAGTTCGGGACCCATGGGGGACATATATGTACATGCATCCATCGTGGCGTGCGACACAAACCTCAATAATAGAATCCACTGTGGCGTACGACACGCCCCTCAAATCATAATATCCATAACGGTAAACGACACAACCTTTGAAATAGTACATCCTCTTTAATTTCTTCTTTTTCCTCAATTCACATAACACCTGTCACAAACATGTCTCAGAATCAATGCAAATGATATGTTCACACAATTAATGAGGAGATGACCATTTCCATAACAATGCACAAATCACAATAATACAATCGTGATACAACATCAACAATCAATCAATAAGCCTTTTAAATTATTCTCAACACATCACACACCAATAATTAATCACATTGCTTTTTATCACCCCTTTTTTATCATTATATTATTCAATATGGATAAGTCAAGCCATCACCAAGTCCCATTACTCTTCAACACATACCACATGAAAATACACGATTCTATACACTTAACAAGGGTTGAAAAATCCACTTGCATCAATTAATGTACAATTCACTTTGGGACTTGAGCTTTTCCTTTCTCTGGACTTCCAATTCAATGCAATATATTCAAACAAATAATCACAATAAAATTTCAAAACTAACAACACCCGTATTAATATGTCTATTCTAGACAAAAAAACTCACTAAAATCTATAATCAAGTTACTAAGTTTCAAGCTTAGGGTTCAGTCTTTATCCCTCCAATTGACATAATTGAGATGGTATTAGTATAATACAATACACCTAATATTTAAATACATATCTTAATATACCAAAATTTAAATCACAATGTGATGAACATAAGAACAAAAAACCCAAAGTCAAAACTAGTACGTCACAGGTAACCTAACAGAAAGCTAACCCCTTAAATAATCAAATATAGCTAAACGAATAGTTCAAAATTCTCAAACCAACTTTACAGACTGAAAAGAAGTGACTCGGGACAGCCATCGAAAGGGGGTAAAAAGGGTAATTTTATAAAAAAATTAAAAAATAACATTTCGGGTCAGTACATTTTCCACCACTAAAAAACATATTTGTCCTCGAACATAAGAAACAATAAGGATGATAACTGATGTTATCAAAAGCCTGAGGTATGATGTTCCAGAGTCGGTGTTCATCTCTCTAAGTGAGGTCCTCCATAAGACCATTCCATCAAGAACAACTAAGTACTAAGAACCGAACTTTCAAATCAAACTTGGCAGTTATACAAATCAGGAGTGATTACCAAGCCATAGACTAACCCATGAACCCAATCTGAATGGAAACCCTCTAGACCATAACAAAATCACTAGGACAAATCTTTTCTCATATAAAAATGATTAAATTCTGAATAAATACTTGCTAGAACCATAATTGAACATAAACCGACAACCACACACTCATAATGCACAAACCATCACAAATCTTATCAAGATTCCCTTCTCATAACATAATATTTTCACTAGCTTAAGTTATAACAATATAATCTTTAGATAGTAGGTACTCATGATCAAGATTTGATCAAACTTATCTAACTCAAAGAAGGAAATGATCAAGTAACCACCCAGCGAGCGATACATCTAAGTATAAAAAAACTCTAACAACACTATCAAAATATTAGATTAGTAGATCGATGTGATCGTAGACAACCCTTAAGAACGGTAGAAATAGACTCAATGGTCCTCACATTCAACCTCACATAATTGGAACGTGACCTCGATGACTAGATGAATTTTAGGACTGTCAAACAACTGTAAATACCAATGAAAGCTCCGTTATAAATTCTCCTATGCAAGGTGATACACGTAGAATCACTAGAATACTTCAACTACTCCAAGAAAACACCAAATATCTCATATATAAAATAAACAAGTATGTCCAAACATCCTACCCTACCAAAGACATCGCATGATCGGTACACCCGAGCCACCACTAGGGATCCATCCACAAAAGTAAAAACATGCATGGGCATAGATAGTGAACCATATACAAACCATGTGCAGGAAGAAATAAGTGGTCACATAAGAATGTATGGAACCAAGATTGAATAACACTAAATGCTTCCTCCAAAGAACCCATATCAAACATTTTTATTCTGTTGACTCCAACTCCTTGATTTTTAGCTACCCATAATTCACCGGTCTGGTCCCCATTACGATCGTACTCATACTCAATTTATCAGGCCTCACATACTCTTCACATAATTCCATTGAAGCCTACTCTCTTAATACTAACAGAACATCATATCTACACCGGTCATTTACATTGCTCTCAAACCATCACTAGTATCAAAGTTTTCTTAGCAAACACATTGTCACCTTCAAAAATTCCAAACTATGACTCTATTTATTTCCAAGTTAGCATTCCTTGAGAGATACAGATCCCACCCAAGGTTGATAGCACTAATTCTAAATTTTGTAGTACCTTCCCATCGAGATAAAGCTATTGAATCACCCAAAGTCAACTCCACACAATCTTTTTAAACTAAGTTTCAACTACCATTCTCATAGTCATATACATCATGTCAAAACTTAGAAGACTTTTGGTGACGCCAATAATTATGTAGAACTGTAGGTCCATAATGTTTCACATCCATAAGTAACCTACCATAGTTTAAACAATCTAACCCCACATAACACACGTCACTGTTTGTCACCCAAATCAAAATCCAATCTTCATTAAAATCTCTAATAAACCCCTAGTAAGTCTGTATCGAACTAGTTCACATCTCATAGTCATCTCTAAACTCAAAGACAAAAATCCATACAACCTTCAACTCTGCATCAAGGATCTATAGAGAGGTCTTATTCCTTAACCCTTCTTAAATTCTTCCCATGAAGAAATTTCCAAATACATTGAACTCTTCAATACACCAGAATCTTGTTTTTTTCACCGACTTGCTTATTAATCTTATCCTTTGACCAACAACCCATGACATTTTACCTTATACTCTAAACAAAAAAAATTAAGTTAAACCCTTCCTTTGGTCCTTTAACAATCAATAGTAACAACTTTACCATCCAAACTATGCACAAGTCCTTCGATATGCTCAATACCTAATAAGATGGATCATTTATTATCTTACGAATCTATACCTTGACAAAACATACCACTACGAACATAGACATATAATAAAAGACTGGAATTTGGATTCCAACCATACCAATTATCATATTCAAAACCATAAAAGAACATATCACCACACTCGAGTCGAACATTTGTAGGATTCTTTCTCAAATCTTATCCAACATTTTTAACCCATATAAATGACATGTAACATTATCACCATAACTAAAGAAAAAGCGATTCTCGAAACATAATTCTCCACTCTAAAAATACGTCTTTTACCTTTTCAATCAGAGCAAATATTCTTGCTCTCGCCTTCTTTCGAAGGCTACACTACATCCTACTAATTCTTTCCATTGTGACTCTAGCTCATTTCAATTCTATTCGAGCGATGTCTCAACATCTCATAGAACTTTCCATACAACCATGCTACTCACCAAATAGTAGCAACACACAACCTTAGATACTCGCAAGTTGTCATTACAATACAAAAATTCAGTAAACCAACAATCCTTATCATATAGTTACATCTCAATCACAATCCATCACAAACTCTTATTATCAGCCTGCTTAGTTAGCCCTTGTCATCAGTACAAAGTCAACCTTGTCATCGACATGACACTGAAACCCAACTATACCAACAAAATTAAAAGGACGCACTTAATTTTATATGCACTTTCTTAATAAGATTCTCAATTGGCTTCACACACGAATACTCGCTAAGACTTCCTTTACCCATATGCTTGTCACTCCAATATCAGTCCACTCTCTTAGATCTTACGATGAAATCACCAGTCCTCATTTAGAATCCTCGGGATATACTTCACAACCTAAACACATTAATACCTTACCAAAATTCCACCACTAAAATTTTCCTTATAAACAATAATTAACTGAAGCGTCCATAGTAACAAAATAGTTGGTTTCTCATATGTATATACAATATAGAACCTTATTACCACAATAGATGATACAACTGATAACTCATTAAGTAGTTAGTATTCACACTTGTTAACCGATGTCCCTATTTTCATATACCACTAGCCGCACATCGTGAAATTCCATTAGATTCACCACTAGCACATATCATACTCCAGAGAAGATCGTACAAAAATAGCCACACATTTCTACCCATAAAGTAACTAAAAGACATTACCAAACTGTTCGGTCTATCGTCCAAAGTGATATGCATTCCTTTGTAGATCAAGTCGATAGTAGCAGTAAAACATATTATAACTCTAATGAAGTGAGAAATGGACCATTATAGTAGCCGTATTGTGACCCTCTCTGATATACACTCAATATACAAACTGTAGTAGAGATTCTAACCTCAATTGGCACAACATCATTCTCATCATTCGCTAAGCAATCCATACATTTTATGAAAACTTTACTAACTATGTTTTCCAAAGTTACATTGTTCATTATCTAGCCATCCTTTTAATCAATCCACTTTCAATTATCGAACCACTAAATATAATACATGTACCACCCAAGTACTATTCCCTCGGTTGAGTAACTAACCTAAAAAGATAACACGTTAATAAAGTACCTTAAGCCATTACTCAACCTCATCATTTTAATATCCTCAACATACATTATCAAGTATCACCTTACTCAACCTTTCTAAATCACTGAACATTCTGAATCTGTCACGACCCAAGGTAGCCCCTAGGCATATTATGACGTACATGACCCCGAGAGGCCCCATACAAGCCACTTAGTATTCATCAAACAAGAAATAGAATATCAAAGAGATAAATAGATACATTTAAAGTCTAAAAGTTTTATCAAAGTAAAGAGGAAGTCTAAACATCGTCTCAAAGACATCTATTATATAAGAGTGAATCTAGGCGTAGCCCATACATAATGTTCCAAAACTGAAAGTAAGGAAAGACTGAAAAAAATAAATGTTCGGTCCTTGAAGCATGAGGACTCACCAAAGCTCGAAATCTCTTTAAAGGACTCTAGCCACAAAACTGGGAACCCTGAGTATCTGACCCTAAATTTGGGAAATTTAGGCAAGAGTATGTGTTAGTACAAAATAAGTACCAAGTATGATAGCCATGCTTACAATCATATAAGGTCATTCTAAAAAGGGACACTTTTATGAGCATGCAATGATCAAGCTAAAACATGAATCTTGAATGTTAGAGAACATAAGTCGTAAAACATGATCAATGCAAGTGAACATCATCTTAAAACATACATAAGATACTTCTTAAAGTAACCTTTGTTCATCATAGCTTTCATGTGGGAAGTAGCCTTAACCGACATGTAAGACCATATGAGCTATCAATAAGGAATCTGGTGTCTCCCACACTGAAAAGGGGTGTCGTAGTTGCCAAGGTAAGGACAATGAACTTCTAGCTTATTTGGATCCACTAGATAATGTCTATCTAGGCAATCCCATGTTGACACATAGTTTATGGGACACGAGTAATCGCCACTTTTCTACTCGGTACTAAGTTTAACTTCCACGGATTTGTTCTTAATTATATTTGTCTTAGCTCTTAAAGGAAAATAGGTAATTGCCTCTTGTCCTTACATCATATGGCATGGGTAATCACCTTTTGTCTTTCAATTAGAGAGCATGGGTTATTGCCTCTTGCCTCAATCATTAGAATAGCCCCTTAACATTGGTTCATTTTAGGTGAGAAGACCTTTCAACCCTAAGAACCCTTATTATGTGAGAAAACTTTTCACAATCATACTTTCATGTGTATATGAGAAAATTATTTCAACAACAACATCATTGATACTTCACTCTCAAAGCATCCTTAAAATATTTACATCAATTTCATAAGAAACGTCTTGATTCCATAAACTCTTCCTTCATAGTCTTAAACCCACGTCATAGAATCATAACTTGGAAAAAAATGGGAATTACATGGGTTCATGGGGGATCATCATAAAAATATGAGATTAACTCAATTCATGCATAAAAGATCATATATCAATCAATTAAATCAATAATTAAGAGAACCCATATCATGGAAGAAAAACCTTAACTCAATTGGGGATTTCTAACTTTGAAAATTGGAGAAGTGGGGAACTCCATAGAGGAAAGGGCTCCATGGACGAAAACCATCATACCTCAATGCCAATTACTTAACTTCAATGGAGGATTAGGAAACTTGACTTGAAATCCTAGTTTGAACCTTTCTTCTTTAAGCTTTCTAGAGAGAGAAATATTTAGGAGGAAGATTTGTTCTTCTTTTGTAAATTTAAGAGAATGAATTCAATTGGGGAATTTTGGGGTTAAAAATACTTATATAGGGGTTTTGGTGAAGGGTAAAATGACATAGTATTAGGATAAAATTAATAGGAAAAGACCCAAAAGCCCCTGAGAAAATAACTATCGTAATCAACGAAAGTTGTGAACCACAGTCTGTGGTTTCACCTACGAACTGTCATGTTCAGCCATCGTTGACTTCATAAACTTCCCAATTATGGACCCCCAATGACAGACCCCGCCTATGGCCCGTGGGTCAAACGATGAATCGTGGACCATAGCCGTAGATCCCAATATTTGGTTCTGAATTCAACTAAATCTGGGACTCACCTACGAGGCTTATCTATGACTCGTGCATTGGACGACGGATCGTCCTGGTGAACCGTTGAAAATTACAGAAAACTTGACATTTTTGTAAAAACTAACTGGCCAACAACGGACCTGACTTATGGTTTATGGGTCGTTCCACGGGTCGTGGATCGCACCGTCAGAACTGGCACCAGATTTCTGAAAACTAAATTTTTTTTGTATTTCCAAATCCGAGGTGTTACATTATCCCCCCCCCCCCTCCCTTGGGATCATTCATCCTCGAATGAGATTCAAGACATCATAAGGAGGGTAGAAACTTAAACCTAACAGCCCAACATGCATTCAATCATATAAATGCACATATCCAAGGAGGAAACATCAACTCCAAGCTAAAGCATGCTCAAAACATCATATCATGATGTCTATATGCAACTCATACTTAAATGCACATAAACATGTAGAAATCAATTAAATTGACTAGTTTTCTCAAAACTTAAGCTTTTTCATGTACATGCATAAATGAGGAAATCATGGGAATATCTAAGACACATGACACCAACAGAGTAAACCATGAGGAACTATTAGGGCATGACCCAATCATGAACATCAAACTCAAGGTCTCTTCTTCTTACATCGGCATAGGACTTTTGACGACTTTGAGCCATTTTCAACCTTTCTTTAATATGCCAAACATTTTCAATAGCATCATGTACCAACTCGGGGCCTATTAGGGCAACGTCACCCATCTTAAACCATCCTATAGGAGATATACATCTCCTACCATATAATGCCTCAAATGGAGCCATACCAATACTTGAGTGATAGCTATTGTGGTAGGCAAACTCAATCAAATGCAAGTTATGATCCCAACTACCCTTGAAATCTATCACACAAGCTCTCAACATATCTTTTAAAGTTTGGATAGTAAGCTCCGCTTGCCCATAGCTTTGTGGATGAAAGGCCACACTAAGCTTAACACGAGTACGAAGAGCCTTTTGGAAAGAATTCAAAACCTGAGAAATGAATTGGGTACCACGATCAGAGATAATGGATAAAAGCACTCCATGTAACTTTATCATTTCTCTTAAGTACAACTTAGCATAGTCCTCCGCCGAATAAGAAAATTTGACGGTAATGAAATGAGTCGATTTCATCATTCGATCTACTATAACCCAAATCCAGTCATGTTGTCCCAAGGTGCGAGGCAAGCTAAAAATGAAGTCCATATTCAAATCTTCCTACTTCCAAGTAGGAATGCTAATATCTTTAGATAAACCTTCTAGTTTCTGATGCTCAACTTTACCTTGTTGACAATTGGGGCACTTAGCCACAAATTCCGCAATATCCTTCTTCATCACATTCCACCAATAGATCTCCCACAAATCACGGTACATCTTGGTGGCTCCCGGGTGAATGGAATATCGAGAACTATGGGCTTCTGATAAGATCTGCTCCCTCAAGTCATTTACATTAGGAACACACAAATGACCTTGATATCGAAGAACCCCACCTACCCCCTGGAAGAAAGCCTCAATGGACTTTTTAAGCATTGCTTCCTTTAATTCAACTGAAGTCGGATCAAGACCTTGGTTGGCTTTCACATCCTCCCCAAAAGATGATTCTGACCCATTGTGAACCATAACCCAACCTTTAGTAGAGTCTACTAACTGAAAACCCAAGCGGGACAATCTATGAACATGTCGAACCAATTTATTTTTATCATCTTCAATGTGAGCAACACTACCCATAGATAACCGACCAAGAGCATTTGCCACCATATTCGCCTTATCGGGGGTGATAGAGAACACTCATATCATAATCCTTCAATAACTCAATCCACCTTCTTTGGCAAAGATTTAGATCCTTCCTATTAAACACATATTGCAAACTCTTGTGGTTAGTAAAAACATCGACATGAACACCATACAAATAATGTCTCCAGATCTTAAGAGCAAACAGAACCGCTGCTAGTTTGAGGTCATAGGTAGGATAATTCTTCTCATGAATCTTAAGTTTACTTGAAGCATAGGCAATAACTTTCCCATTTTACATAAGCACACATCCTACCCCAATTCTAGAAGCATCACAATAAACAACAAAACCATCAGTCTATTCAGTAAAGTCAACACCGGAGCAGATGTAAGTCTATCCTTCAATACCTAAAAGCTCTTTTCACATGCTTTGAACCATATGAACTTAGCCTTCTTTTGAGTCAATGATGTCAATGGAGAGGCAACCCATGAAAACCCCTCAACAAACCTTCTCTAGTAACCAGCCAAACCCAAGAAACTTCTAATATCTGAAGGGGATATAGGTCTAGGCCAACTCTTAACCACATCGGTCTTCTTAGGATTCACCTCAAAACCCTTACTTGTAACAATATGACCAAAAAAAGCTACGGACCTTAGCCAAAACTCACATTATTAAACTTTGCAAAGAGTCGTTGGTCCTTGAGAATTTGCAGCACAACCCTCAAATGATTAATATGCTCATCCTCACTCCTTGAATAGATCGATATATCATCAATGAACACAACCACAAACATGCCAAGGTATTGTCTAAACACCCTATTCATCAATTTTATAAATGCTGCCGGAGCATTAGTCAAACCAAAATACAGTACCAAAAACTCAGAATGACCATACCGAATTGGAAAATCCGTTTTCAGAATGTCATCTTATTTCACCCTCAATTGGTGATAACCCAACCGAAGGTCAATCTTAGAGAAGTAACTCGCTCCTTGAAGTTGGTCAAACAAGTCATTTATCTTTGGAAAGGGATACTTATTCTTAATGGTTGCCTTGTTCAATTGTCAGTAGTCAATGCACATACAGAGCGAACAATCTTTCTTTCTAATAAACAAAACTTGAGCACCCTATGGGGAGATACTCGATCAGATGAAACCCTTAGCCAACAAATCTTTTAATTGCTCTTTCAACTTCTTTAGTTCTGCCGGAGCCATTCGGTAAGAAGGGATAGAGATAGGTTGCGTATCTAGGAGAAGTTGAATACCGAAGTCTATTTCACTTTCGGGAGGAATACCGGGTAAATCATCTTGGAACATTTCTGGAAACTCATTCACCACGGGGACTGTTTCAAGAGTAGGGGTTTCGGAATCTACATCCCTTACCCTAACTAGATGGTAAATGCAACCCTTAGAAATCCTCTTTCTAGCTTTAAGACAAGAAACAAATTGACCCTTAGGCATAGAATTTCCCCATTTCTACTCTAGGACAGGCTCATTTTGAAACGTAAACTTGACTACACTAGTTCTATAATTAATAGAAGCATAACATGAATGAAAATAATTAATACCAAGGATAACATCATAATCTAGTATATCAAGCTCTACCAGATCAACAAGAGCAACTCTATGGGACAAGGAAACGGGACACTTTCTATAGACCCTCTTAACCACAATAGAATCACCAACAAGCGTAGAGACAGAAAAGGGTCTAATATCACACCCGGAAGAATATCAAATCTCATAGCCACATATGGCGTCAAAAAATACAAGGCAGCACTGGGGTCAAGTAAAGCATAAACATCAAGTTGAAATACTTTCAACATACCGCTAACCACATCGGGAGAACTCTCTTGATCATGACGAGTCTGAAGTACATAAAATATGTTTTTCTTGGGAGCATTTGGACCCGAACCACTGGGACCAGATGAAGGATTAGGTCAAGCCCTTTGACGATTATCTCCATATTCTTATCAACTGAAGGACAATCTCTTATGTTGTGGTCCACTTTACCACAACCAAAGCAAGCATTGGAACCTGCTAGATACTTGCCCTCGTGCTTCCTTCCACACTTAGCAAGACTAGGTAATAAAGACTTACTGCTACTTCCTCCTTGGGGCTTATGATTAGACACCCTTTCTTTGTTGACCTTAGAAGGAACATTGGAGGAACCTTGACCGGAAAACCTTTGTCAGAATTTAGAACGACCATGTCCATCGGACCTTGAATGTGAGAAATTACTATCACCGGTTTTAGCCGTCTTTGCTTCCCTAGACTTTTCCTTATGTTTCTCCTCTTTGTTGAGCATGAACCATGAGACGAGAAATGTCCATATCATTAATAAGCATGGTGGTACGACATTCCTTAACCACCATTTCAGACATACCAAAAATAAACTTACTCATCCTTGCCCTAGGATTGGCAATCATAGTGGGAGTTTATCGAGACAATTGTGTTAACTTCAAAGAATATTCATTCACACTCATACTTTCTTGACGAAGGTTGATGAACTCAAGCAACTTTGCCTCCCTCATCTCAAGGGTAAAGAACCTGTCAAGAAAAGCAACTTTGGACTTTTCCCAATCGAGAGGACCCGCATCTTCCGATCTCCCCTCTTTCCATTGGTTGAACCACACTTGAGAAACACCCTTAAGTTGATAAGCAACCAACTCCACCTTTTCTATCAGCGTCACTCTCGTGATAATCAACACATTATACACCTCATCAATGAACTCTTGAGGATCCTCCTCAACTTTAGAACTATAAAACTTTAGGGGGTTCATTCTAGTGAAGTCCCTCACTCTAGATGTCGTCGTACTCACATTTGGGTTCACGGGGACTACAACCTCCCTATTGGCTTGGGCCTTCATGGCTTGAGTCAATACTTGAAAAGCATCCCAAAACTCCATATTAGTCACTTGCTCGACCAAAGTATCGGCCGAAACTAGAGGAGCTTATCGTTCCACATTCTCTCCGGCATTCCTTCTAGTATATTCTCTTCGAGTAGCCATATTTTGTAGAGCATAGGTTAAGGATAAAGAGAGAGACCTTATAGAGTTAAACTTTATTGCATGACTTAAGATTAATGAAAGAAATGGAGTTTCCTAAAAATCTTGTAGCCTCTCATTCATAAATGTGGCACTTCACACTCAAGTACAAGACTCTACTCGATGTGGCTTATGGGACTTCTTCGGACCTTTTTAAACCTTGTGCTCTGATTACCAAGTTTGTCACGATCCAAGGTACCCCCTAGTTGTAACATGGCGTACAAAACCCCGAGAATCCCTATACAAGTCACTTAGGATTAATCATACAAGAAATAGAATATCAAAGAGATAAAGAGAAACATCTCAACTCTGAATGTTTTATCAAAATTAAGAGGAAGTCTAAACATCGTCTAACCTTGTGCTCTGATTACCAAGTTTTTAGCGATCCAAGGTAGCCCCTAGTTGTAACATGGCGTACAGGATCCCGAGAGTCCCCATACAAGTCACTTAGGATTAATCATACAAGAAATAGAATATCAAAGAGATAAAGAGAAACATCTCAAGTCTTAAAGTTTTATCAAAATTAAGCAGAAGTCTAAACATCGTCTCAAGGCCATCTAGTACATAAGAATGAATTTGGGCGTAGCCCGTACATCATATTCCAAAACTGAAAGTAAGGAAAGACTGAAAACAATAAATGTTCGGTCCTTGAAGCATGAGGACTTACCAAAGCTCGAAATCTCCTCAAAGAACTCTAGCCACAAAACTAGGAAACCTGACTGTCGGACCCTACATTTGGGGAAATATAGGCAAGAGTATGCGTTAGTACAAACATGTACCAAGTATGATAGTCATGCATAAAAACATATAAAGTCATGCTAAAAAGGGACATTTTCATGAGCATGCAATGATCAAGCTAAAACATAAATCTTGAATGTTAGAAAACATAAGTCAAAAAACATGATCAATGCAAGCGAACATCATCTTAAAACATAGGTAAGATACTTCTTGAAGTAACCTTAGTTCCTCTTAGTTTGCTTGTGGAAAGTAGCCTTAACCGACATATAAGACCATGTGAGCTATCAACATGGAATCTAGTGTCTCCCACACAAAAAAGGGTTGTCCTACTTGCTAAGGTAAGGTCCATGAGCTTTTAGCTTATGTGGATCCACTATCTAATGTGTATATCTAGAAAATCATATGTTGGCACATAGTTTATGGGACATGGGTAATCGTCACTTGTCCACTCGGTACTAAGCTTAACTTCAGTGAAATAGTTCTTAATCATATTTATCTTAGTTCTTAAAGGAACATGGGTAATAGCCTCTTTTCCATGCATCATGTGACATGGGTAATCACATCTTGTCTTTCAATTAGAGATCATGGGTAATTGCCTCTTACCTCAACATTAGAATAGCTCCTTAACATTGGTTCATTTTAGGTGAGAAAGTCTTTCAACCTTAGGAACCCTTATTATGTGAGAAAACATTTCACAGTTATGCTTTCATGTGTATACAAGAAATCCTTTCAACAACACAACAATAACAACATCATTGATACTATACTTTCAAAGCATCCTTAAAATATTTAAATAAATTTCATCAGAACATGCTTGATTTCATAAACTCTTCCTTCATAATCCAAAACCCACATCATATGATCATAACTTGGAAAAACATGGGAATTACATGGGTTCATGGGGGATCATGATAAAAGCATGAGATTAACTCAATTCCTGCATAAAATATCATAGATAAATCAATTAAATCAATAACTAAGAGAACCCATAACAAAGGAGAAAAAACCCTAACTCAATTGGGGATTTCTAGCTTTGAAAATTAAAGAAGTTGGGAACTCCATGGCGGAAAGGACTCCATGGATGAAAACCATCATACCTCAATGTCAATTTCACTTCAATGGAGGATTAGGAGACTGATGAGTTTGAGATTTGGACTCATTTAGGGCTTTGTTTTGATAATTTTAGTGTCCTCAAATGCCTAAATTATGCTATAAACTTATGTTAAAGCCTTTATTTTCAGGTAGGTGAGCTAAGCAACAAGGCAAGGACACTACCAGGTAAAAAGGAGCAAACCTAGCTGAAGGAGTGGAGAAAAGCAATCCTGGTGATCGCCAAGACCACTTGAAGAACCGCCGAGTGGCTCTTTAGCTCGCCTAAAGTTCCAGTGTGCCAGCCCGGGGGAAGAAACCAAATTGGCGACAGAAATGGACAATCGGCGACTCGCCAATCCACTCCGCGACACCAAGTTGGATCGCCTAAAGTTATAGGACCTGGGATGCTGAGGACCAATGCAAAATGGCGATGGAAGGGAGCAAATGGTGGATCGCGGAACCACTCGGCGAGCCCGACTTAATCCACTGACTGAACTTTCAGGCTAAATTTTGGGAAACTACAAATTGATTTTTAAAAGGAATTTTGAGGAGCTCTCTCCAAGTTATTTCCTAGTTCTCTCCCATATATTGCAGTTCCCATTCTAGAGTTAGAGTTTTTCTCTTACTTTGTAGTTCTTATTGTAGACTTTGAGGATTTCTAAGCTAAATTGTGAGGATTTGCAAGTGGGTTTCTAAATTTCTTCAATTTGGACCATTGTAAAGACTTGGGAACATTTACCCAGATCATGGAGAATGTATTTGGTAATCATTTCTCTATTTTTATGATGTGTGGCTAAAACCCTAATTCTTGGGGTGTGATCATGTGATTATAGGTTGAATTAGCTTATGGGTATTGATTATTACGGATTTAAATGCTTAATAGAAGTGAGTTTAATTAATAGATGTATTTTAATCTAAGAATTGTAGTTGCAAATGCAATTCGAACTCAGAGTTCTGGGCTTGCTTGAAAAAGAGGTTTTAAAATCAAAGCTTTTAATTGATGATTGTAGTTATTGGTTTGATATGGGTTTAGCTCTAAAGAGTAAATCCTAACCCCAATTTTACCTATCTAGCTTGAGAGAGTAGATGAATTAAGGTGTGGGCTGTTCTTATTTGCTATTATTGTTGATGTTCAAAAGAAATCACTTGAATCATAATAGTTGTTCGAGAGAAAGTATCTCACCTATAGTCTAGCCTACCCACTGATATTTAGCTATTTATTAGTAGTTTCAATTACCCATATAGTGAAATTTGCCTATAATCGATCACATCCCTAGAATTCCTCTTTATATTGTTATTTCATTAGTGTTTGATTGTGTTGTAGCTTATCATTGCAAACCAAAACCCCACATATCACATTCGTGTTATCCCCTTGGACTTGCTTACATGTCTTTTATGATAATTTCTATTCCTATAACTGATTAGATCACATTTGCACTTCATACTTGAGTTTGAACACGTACCGCTCCATGTGGGTTCGACCCCAACTCTTTGTTGGGTTTTATACTAGTTAACGATCGTTTGCACCTATAATTTGATGAGGTGTTCCTGAAACGTTAATAAAAAAATGGTGCCGCTGCCGAGGAGTGGTGTTGTTTGAAATTCTTTTATTGAAGTTGAATTGTGACCTTTTTGGTTGTAGCTAAATCAACTTAATTTGTTTTGTGTTTGTGTTGTTTGTGTTGAGCCGAGGAAGAAATGAGTGTAAACGGGAGTAATAGTAGCCACGTGGGCCACCAAGACGATATTGAGAATCTTAATGATGTAAGTGACCCAATGGTGAATGACCTAATTCCATTGGGTGGTGTGGGTGCAATACGTCTACCACCAATTGAAGGGAATGTCGTCTTCCATATTACTAGCACAATGCTACAACTCCTTCAAATGAAAGGTCTATATGGAGGATTGGCTCACAAATACCCACATGAGCATATTCGGAACTTTGTGGACGTTTGTGGCTCGTTCTCATTCAAGAACATATCACAAGAATCAGTCTGTCTCAGGTGGTTCCCATTCTCCTTGATGGGTGAGGCTAGCAAATGGTTAGCTGAGTTGCCGAGATATTCTATCACCTCTTGGGATGATCTTACCACAACATTCAATGTGAAATTCTTTCTCCCATCAAAGATGATGACGCTCAAAGATAGCGTCCAAGGTTTCAAATACTTGGAAGGTGAACCAATCCACGAGACGTGGCTGAGGTTTAAGAAGTTGGTGCTTCAATGTCCAACTCACAGACTGCCAAACCATATATTGCAGCAGTACTTCTATAGGATTCTTGACTCGGTGAACAAAGGAGTTGCTGATCAACTTGTTCCCAGAGTTTTAATGCAACATCCCTATAAAGTAGCATCTCAACTCCTTGATGGCATCACCAAGATCAATAGGGCATGGTACACTCGTGAAGACCAAGTCTCTCCTCTCACTTTTAGAATGTCTAAAGAGAAGATCGAAAAGGATCAAGAGAGAGACCAAAACATGGCCAAGATGAAAACCCAGCTGGATCTATTGGCGAAAAATGTGATGGGTAGTGGGTTGAAGAGTGTAAATGTTGTGGGTGTTGGTGAAGCAAACCCCGAAGAAGCTTAGTTTGAAGCGTTGTACAATGAGGAAATGAAATTCCTAGATAATCAAGGAGGAGGTTATCGTTCAAACTATCCAAGGCCGGGTGGAAATCCGGGATGGAGAGACCGTGACAGGGATTGGCGTGATCGGAATGATACTTGGAAGGAAAGAGAGGGTGACAAGGACAGGTACATCCCACTCCATGAATGTCAAAAGCCCAAGGAGTAGGAAAATGTCCGCACGGAAGACATGCTCTCACGCATTCTCAACAAAGTTTAAGGGTCGAACAATGTTTTGAAAGAAATGAAAGAAGATGTCTCTACTCTTAATCAAACAGTGACCTCTCACTAAGTCTCTATTAAGCAGCTGGAAATGGAAATGGGTCAAATCTCAACCCAATTGAATCCAAGACAAAAGGGAGTTGCCTAGTGACAAAACGGCCAACGCCAAAAATGAAGCTTGAATTGGTATCCACGTCGTTCCACGACGTTAACTAAGGCATTTCTTGGGAGGCAACCCAATTTTTTGTGGTGTTTTAATTGTTGTTTTTGAATAACGGATGTTGATTATACAGGTTGAAAAGAGAAAAGTGTTGGAAAATAAGTAATTTATCGAGCAAAAGTCAAGTCGGTGAACCGCTAAAGAGGTTGGCGAGCCCCCACTTGGACCACCGTTGGAACCCCCCAGCTTAATGGGGAACTCGGTAAAATGTGGTAAGCTAAAGGCTCAGTCGATGACTTGCCGAACAGGTCGACGAGCCCGACTTTGTCCGCCGTTTGAACCCCCAAATTGTTGGGAGTTCTGTAAAACTCGGCAAGCCAAAATACCACTCGGTGCATCGCCGAGTGGTTCAGCGAGCACGGCTTATACACCCGAAGGGAGTGCGAAGTAAAATGTTTTAATGGCCAAACGATTTAAAATTTCAAAATCTTTCATCTTCTCCCATTTTTAACTCCCGTACTCTCACACCCTATATTAGATCCCTTGTATTTCATGTTTTTTCTTTGTTGCTTGGGATTGTGGAACTTTTCTGCCTAGCTTTACAAATTTCATTTTTGGCATAAAAGGTTGGTTTTCGGAACCCCAAACTCCATATGTAGTTGAACTTGGATGTTTTTTTTTTACAACGAAAAAGCTATCTAGAAAGAGAGAGTGGAAAGTGAATCTCCCTCCAAGATAATAACAAAGAACATAACAGAGGTACGACTGAGTGTTCAAATCCTCTCTTGTGAGCAAAGATTAATCAATCTCTGCCTTTGTGCGATGATAGTTTCTCACGAATTCCAATTGTCGCACTGGTGTTACCATATCTTGGACGATTTGGACCTCAAGAATTAGAGCGGATCTGATCTGCTACAAGTATTTCTCTACCACTTCGAGTAACAATTCAAACTTTATCCCATCAAAGATTTAACGATAATGCTCTCATCTTCACTTCTCTACTGTGACTGGTGTTTATTTTCATCCTCTATGGTTCGGAAGGTCCAGTAGCTGTCAGGGACAAGATCCCAAATCAGAGGGATTGAATCTGGCAATCTAATGTTGAAGCGAGCCACCTCAGTTGAAGTACTGATATCAGGTATACTGACACCATTTGAAATAATTATCCAATTCATTATCTATCCTTCAATGGAATGAATCCCTCAATAGGAATTAATACCACCATAAAAATCTAGATATTGAGCTGGACTACTATTTCAAATATGTTATGCTTGGGAAAGACTTGTGATTGAGTTAAACCAAGTTCGGCTTAGTTGAAAGTTATGAATGATGCTTTTAAGTCCTGGTTTAGTACCAAATGAACACCTTAAAGCTCTCACCAAATGTAAGGTACTGTCAACCAATCGAAATTTCTTCAAACTTAACTAGACATCGATCCAATCATTTTCTGTGCATCCTTACTTGTAACTCAATAATATAATTTGTGCAATTGATAATGAACCTTCTATCTCTTAACTGGAACTATTTGAATGGTTCATTTGTTTAATTCTCATGACTGGAGTACTGCATTTGTCAAGATTGATAATTTTCTTTCCTGCAGTTGGAACTTCTTGAAATGAATTGAATTCATATGTACCTGCAAAACTAAAAACTAGGTTAGCAAAAAAATCAGCAAGAGTATTTCCCTCCCTTAAAGAGTGTTGTACTCTCACTGTCATAATACTTCTGATCCTGTTTATAGCATTGACTTTGATATACCGTGAGTTTACGGTATTTCTAATACAGTTTACTTACAAGTTGTGTGTGTGTCTAGGGCCTTTTTGTATTGGTTTTTATGAGTTTTTTATCATATTTTGCAGGAAAGATGTTCAGGCGCAGAATTATAGAGACAGCTGAAAGAAGTGTAGAAAAAGGCATCTACAGAGGTGATCGACGAACCGTAGGTCCATTGACGCTCCGTAGATGATGGTCGTAGATCAGCAGCCAAAGCATAAAAGGGAAATCAGGGAAATTTGACAAGTGTGGAACCACGACGCTCATTGATCTACGGACCGTACTGTTGATCTGTAGATTGATACTGTGAGGGTTCCAGTACCTGATTTTTGAAGATTCCATGTATGGAGCTACGGAGGGGGATTGACGAACCGTAGATCGATCTACGGTCCGTACTGTACATCCGTCGTTTGCTTCAGAGAAGCTGGATTTTGGAAGTTGAAATATTTTCCAAGGCTGGGCTGACGGAAGGGACTCACGGACCGTAGATCCATTGACGGTCCGTGAGTCAGTCTCGTGAATTGAAGACGCGTGCCT
>JAJOOO010000404.1:0-69589 GCA_029582685.1 Solanum piurae | reverse complement strand
AATCTTTTAATATGTTTTATTTGACTATTTTAAAAACTATATTACCCTCAAAATGGTGTAACAATACAATCTATATATATATATATATATATATAAAGGAGAAACATAGAGAAGGTGATGTGGCACTTCTCTATGATCTCCATTTTCATTTTTCTTTTTTCTCTTTTTTTTTGGCACTTTTTCATATTTAAAATATTTAATTTATTGTGATAGTATTATTTAATTTATTATAAATGAATATTATATTAATGAAGGAACATTTATGTATATCAAAGACTCTTCACATGTCAAATATTTTTTTTATTTTTTATATTATATAAAAAAGAAAAATGACAATTACTCTTCCTCCATTTATTTTATTTTTTAATGTACAAAATTGAATGTCTAAAAATTTACTACTCCACTCAATTTCATAATTTGAAAAATTAAAAGTCTCATCAGTTTTTGTTTTTTTTGTCTTGTGGGTATTTTCTTATTATATGAAAAAGAAAATGACAATTATATATATATATATATATATATATATATATAATAAAGCTAAATGTAGACAAAGTGATGTGGCACCTATCTATGGTCTTTATTCCTATTTACCATTTTTCTCCTTTTATTTTGGGCATTTGTTAGTTTTTCTCCTCATTTTTAATGTAGTTAATATTTACATAATTGTTGAATAATTAGTGTTTTATTGTAAATATTTTATATTAATGTAGATGTCCATAATTTCAAGATATAATTGCACCATTGTGTGTAATAAACTCACACCTCCACCACCTCCTCTTTTATCTTCCATACCCCTTAATCTTCCCACATTCTCAAGAATTAATGTCATGCTTATTGTTATCTCTTTATATGTCTTTACGTAACAATATAAATAGAGGTCTGGAGGATTATATTATGCACTTGAAAATTTGAGAAACACTTGAATATACTTGGAAGAATAAGAAAACTCTTCTATCTTATAATCTCTCTACATTTTTTGTCTACTTTCTTACTTATATTATTACTTATTTAGCTTAATTTGAAATATGTTTTGATTCTTGAATAGTCACATCTAATTGCATTTACCTTCTAGACTAGAAAAGATGTATTAATACTTTGTAATTGTTCAATGTAATTATATACGACGAAAATTCATTCTCCCAATAAGTATGAGATTTGTTACAAATGAATTCAAAGAGACAAAAATCTATGTGAAGACTTCTGATATTAACTATTACTAGTATACGTGTCCGCGCGTTGCGCGGATTATTTAAAATATAATAATTTTATAGTTAAAAATAATTAATAAAATGTATTATGCACTAATAATATATTTAACTTATAATAATAATAATAATAATATAATTTAATGCCTTCTACGTTTATGATAGTGACAGATATTATCATTTTATAATTTTTGCTACGACAATTTCTCACTTATCTTGTGCTAAGGTTGAAAATCCGAAGAAACAAAAATAAGAGATATGAATTAATATAGTGCATAAATTGCAAATAAGAAAAAAATCTGATATAAAACTTTATATATTAAATAATATTTAAATGATAAATTTAAAAAGAAACTTTCATACGTGGGTATTTTTTAAATAAATAATTTAAATTGAAAAGTTTTTCAATTTGTTTAGAAGCAGGAGTGTAATGAGAAGTTTAAAACTCTTTATTTAGTTGGATAATTATTATATTTTCAAAATGAAGATTAAAACGCCATATTTAGAACTTCCATACGTGGGTTTTCTTAAATAAATAATTTTAATTTAAAAGTTTTTCAACTTGCTTAGAAGTAGGAGTGTAATGGGAAGTTTTAAAACTCCCTATTTAGTTGAATAGTTATTTGTTTTTCCAAAATAAAGATTAAAATGTCATATATTTAGTTAGATATTTTTTAACGTTTAATACACTAATATTATTATTATTATTATTATCATCATCAGTTTAAGTTAAACAGTAGTTTATTATTATTAGTTCAATTTTTTTTTATCTATAAAGATAGAAAATATAGATCATAGGTTATATTTTATTAAAAAATGTATATTTAAAATGCAAATAAGAAAAAAAATCTGATATAAAACTTAAAATAATAAATAATATTAAAATGATAAATTTTAAAAGAAACTTCCTTACGTGGGTTTTTTTTTAAAATAAATAATTTTAATTTAAAAGTTTTTCAATTTGTTTAGAAGTAGGAGTGTAATGGGAAGTTTTAAAACTCCCTATTTAGTTGAATATTTTTTTTTTTTTTTCCAAAATAAAGATTAAAATGTCATATTTAGTTGGATGTTTTTTTAAACAAAATTAATACATTATTATTATTATTTTTATTTTTATTATTATTATTATTATTATAATTATAGATTATCATTATTATTATTATTATTATTATTATTATTAGTTCGATTTTTTTATCTGTAAGGATAGAACATAAGATTATAGGTTATATTTTATTAAAAATGTTTAATTTAAAATGCAAATAAGAAATAAAATGATACAAAACTAAAAGTATTAAATAATATTTAAATGATAAATTTTAAAAGAAACTTCCATACGTGGGTTTTTTTTTAAATAAATAATTTTAATCTAAAAGTTGTTTCAATTTGTTTAGAAGTAGTAGTGTAATGAGAAGTTTTCAAACTCCCTATTTAGTTGGATAATTATTATTTTTTCAAAATAAGTATTAAAAAGCCATATTTAGAACTTCCATACGTGCGTTTTCTTAAATAAATAATTTCAAAAAATTTAAATTAAAAGTTTTTAAATTTGTTTAGAAGTAGGAGTGTAATGGGAAGTTTGAAAACTCCCTATTTAGTTGGATAATTATATTGTTTCCAAAAATAAAGATTAAAATTCTATATTTAGTTGGATGTTTTTTAAAAATTTAATACATTATTATTATTATTATTATTATTAATATTATTACTATTACTATTACTATTACTATTACTATTACTATTACTATTACTATTACTATTACTATTACTATTACTTTTATTATTATTATGAATTTTTTATCTGTAAAGATAGAACCTATAGATTATAGGTTATATTTTATTTAAAAATATTTATTTTAAAATTCAAATAAGAAAAAAAAATCTGATAAAAACTTAAAATATTAAATAATATTTAAATGAGAAGTTTTAAAAGAAATTTTCATACGTGGGTTTTTTAAATAGATAATTTCAATTTAAAAGTTTTTCAATTTGCTTAGAAGTAGGAGTGTAATGAGAAGTTTTAAAACTCCCTATTTAGTTGGATAATTACTTCTTCTTTTTTCAAAATAAAGATTAAAACACCATATTTAGTTGGATGTTTTTTAAAATATGTATAATAACTTTGACAATATCTCAAAAATAAGAATAAGAATTTAGATTCAAATTCGAGGAATTCACACACTAATCGTCGTGCAAAAAAAAAAACAGTTACAATCATTAAAAATTATTGATAAAAATAGAAAAAAGAATCAACAAAATTCACGATTTGCAATAATTATTGATAATAGATTTTAATGCTTAAAAAGTTGCAATAAATATAACACATACACAAATCTCATGATAGTGTTAATTCTATATATGAAGTTTATTATAGTGATTTTTGTCTCAACAACTACGAAGTCACATTAAAAGAAGGATCAAAATTAAATCGTCAAAAGAATACGTGCATAGATAACTATAGTAGTAAAGTTATATTTTCATTTTAATAAAAATAAAAATAACCATAAACAAACATAAATTTAATAAAGAAAGACGAAAAAATGATATTAACTTTAAAAAATATTTTAATTTGAAGTAATTATTTCAATTCGGAATGTACCATAATAAAATAACACGAATATTCAACTTTCATTGTATCTTCAATAGTTCATGGACAAAATAATTATGTAAAGTTATAATTTATTGATTGCAATAAATTATTATTATGTTTTATGTATCAAGATGTATTAACTATACAAAATCTTCATATTATCTCACATCTTATGTAAACAAATAATTAGAAGAGAATATTCATAAAATTCCATAGTTCCCACAACATACAAACGTGGAAATAAAATAACCGGCAAAATTCAATTTCTAATATCACGCGAAGTTTGATCACATTGGAATACTTTATCTACTTTTATAAATAAAATAAAAAGATAAGAAAAAAATGTATTCACCAATAGATAGAAGAACTAACATGAATTAAAGAGATATTTATAATAATAATAAAAAATTAACCTGAATTATTCGCTACCCATCTGGAACATAACCTAGTAAAATTCATGGAGTTTCATTGTTCAACTCTTTTTCTGCGATTTGAAAATTTTGAATATTAGCATGTCATATGAGATATGAAGGAAATTGTGTTTTAAATAGATAACTAAGAAGTTTAAACTCCTACAAAATAGTGAGGAAGTTAAAACTATTTTCACAACTGCAACTTTTATCTCTAAAACCGTTTAATATTTAATTTTTAAATTATAGTCTTTTAATTATTTAATAAAACGTGTGCAGCTGTGTTTATAAGTTAGTGGAGATTTGTTTTTAATTTTTTTTTAGTTGAGAGATGGTTTAGGGATATTGATTTTTGATATTATTTTTAATTATAAAAGGAGAATTTTTAAAACTGATTTCACGTTAATTACAATAAATGTTTTAAATTTCTGTTTTGTTATAGGAAAAGAGAATAATAGCTTTAATGATAAAATAAATTAAATATGGCTATTGATGAAAATATAAATAAACATGATTATTTTTAATGATCTTTTATTTTTAGGTGAATTTTTTGGTATTTTAAAATTAGAAAAAAGGCCAAGAAAAGATAAATTGGATTGAAACTCTTAGAGAGGGTCACATCACCATTTTTATATTCAACTTTATTATTATTATATATAGATTTTTAATAAATTTCACTTTTACAGTAAAATAATTAATTTAAATAAAAGGAAAAAATATAAATATAAATATAAATAAAGGTCATAGAGAAATGTCACATATTATACAAGAAAATACAAAGAAATCATACCTTTGACAATTAATTCTCGATACATATCATGAAAAATATCCAGGATACATATTTAGAAAATGTATTTTTCATGTAATTAAATACACATATTTATGCAATTTAAATATGTAACATTACCTTTTTCTATAGTATTATCTATTTTTTTACGTCACCGTTTTTATATTCAACTTTATTATATATGGATATGTAATAAATTAAATATTTTACTTTTACAGTAAAATAATTAGTTTAAATAAAAGAAGAAATATAAATACAAATAAAGATCATAGAGAAATGTCACATATTATACAAGAAAAGATAAAGAAATCATACCTTTTCATTCTGGATACATATCATGAAAAATATTATGGATACATATTTAGAAAATATATTTTTTATGTAATTAAATACACATATTTATGCAATTTAAATATGGAAAATCTCCATCTTACCTTTTTCTATAGTATCATCTGCTTTTTTATTTTTTGAAAGGTTGTCCAAATTTAAAATCGTAAATCTCGACTTATAAAACCTGAAAAAAATAAAAATTACGCTAGCATAATTTTATAAAATCTTTACATTACAAATAAAAATATAAACAAATGAAGGATGACGAATAATTATTTAAAAAGCCATGTGAAAGAAGTTACAGAAGAAAAAATAATATTTAAATGAGCAAGGAAAATGACTAAAAGAAGAGAGGAGGAAAGTAAAACAAAAATAAAGTAAAATGAAGCTTTCAGTGATAGTTTTTATGGACTTGAAATAGCATTAAAGTATAATTAAAAGGTAAAAAATTAAAATTGACTTTTAATATGGCCACGTTTATAGACGTTTTAAGACGGCAGTATCATTTATCTTGTGCATTTAATTTATTTTTTTTGAATTCTTTGTAATAAAAATGAAGAAAAAATGCTAAGAAAATCAACAAAATCTGAGAAAATATATAAATTTATTTCCTGATCAATGAGGCATGCCACATCAGCAGACTTATGTATATATATATGGATAAAATATATACTTTATTTACGGGGAAAAGTAACATTTTTCTCAAAATCCGTTGTAGTCTAGTTGGTTAGGATACTCGGCTCTCACCCGAGAGACCTGGGTTCAAGTACCGACAACGGAATATTGTTTTTCTTTTGAGAATAAACAAAACATCTAAGAAACCATCAATATTCAAATATCTTTCTTCCTATTTTTTATTTGAAAATATAATAATAATAATAACAATTTTAATATAATTCTGCAAATGAATTTATGGAGAGTAAAATATACACACACTATTTAACCTATTTTCTGGTTTAAAAAAGAACTAATGTTGTTTTCCTTTTGAGAATAATAAACAAAACGTCCGAGAAACCATCAATATTCAAATATATTTCCTCCTATATTTTTATTTTGAAAATATAATTATAATAAATTTAATATTATTGTACAAGAGTATTCATGGAGGATAAAAATATACACATATTTTATTTTATATAAAATAAATAAGTTATTTTTGATATACTCAGAACCGTCCCAGGGCGTGTCATAAATTTTTCTAGTGCGGCAGATGGGCCAAGATTGGAGGAACGAATGCTTTCCAAGTGGACATCTCTGGAGCAAGCAAGTGATTTAGTGCTATCAAATGGGGCCCTCTTTTGTTTTCTAATGAAGAAATTGAAGGGCTAATTTATTTTTTCCACATAATATTTGGAACCCGCATATATATCGCGCATTATAAAATTTATTTGAGAGTGACGCTTTTATAGGATTTTCTTCATATTCAAGGTTCGAACTCAAGATTTCTGATTAAAAATAAAGCAATTCTACCATTACACCACATTCCGTACCGATAGAGTGCTAAAAAATTTCATCGCACAGGCCAAAAAAGATTTTGGAAGTGATGGATATGAATCATGTGATTTTGAAAGCAATGCACCACCTTTGGTTTAAAAAACTTACAAAAAGTATACCACAAAAACAATATTGAATAGTGTACTCATGTGAAGTTCACGTGGAATAGTGCAATGTTCAAGTGACTTAGCTTTTCAAACTTTTGTGTTAGTGAAGTATAATAGAACAAGTTTGTTCATATTGAGGCCCACCATTGTTGTTGTTGTGACAAGCCATGTCCTAGGATGATCAAGGCTACGAGTACCTCTCGTTTCTCAAACACTACTTCTTCTTTTTTCCTTATCCTCTTAACTATCTCACCATAGACTACAATTATTTATTGCTTTTGTCTTACCAACTGATTTTAATTTGTCAAGTCATTTTCGACCTCAACTTGTTTTGTGGCTCATTGAAACTACAACTAAAAAATAGATGAGATTTTATACTTTTACTTGTAAAAGATCCTGAAAATAAATTATTTATAAACAAGAGACAAGAGATTTAATTTTTTGAGTTATTTATTTCTATTCAAATTATATATATATTGAGATAATATCTCATATGGTCAGTCAACCTAGAGAAGATTACTTAGAAAGTCAGTCAACTTTGTTTTATAACCTAAAAGTACTCAAGTTATAATAGTTTAATTAGAAAGTCACTCAACTTATGATAGTTCATTTATAAAGTCACTCAACTTTGTTTTATTACTCAGAAGTCACTCAACTATTAATATTCCACTTAAAAAATCACCCTACCAAATTAAATAATTTTTTCATTAAACTTTATTGAAATCTAATATTAATTTTAAGCTAAATATTTTTATTAAGAAATTGTAAGATACCTATTTTTACTATTTTATTGACCCGCCCCACTTAATTCAATTCATTAAAATTATATGGGTAATATATATATAAAATAGTTAAAATGGGTACATTATTATTTCTTAAAAGTTCAGCTTAAACTAAAATTTTCATTTCAACAAAGTTAATGAAAAAATCATTTCAATTGGTTGGTGACTTTTTAGATGAAATATCAATATAAATGAGTGAATTTGGAGCAATAAAATAAAATTAAATGACTTTCTAAGTGAACTATCTTAAATATTTTATAATTGAGCAACTTTCTAAATGGACTATTCTAAATTGAGAGAACATTTAATCTTAATTATATTTTCTATTTTCTAGTTCCATGTGTCACCTCTTAGAAATGATTGTCAACCTATTCAAACACAATAGGTTCCTAACTTCCAAATATATATGCTTTAATTTTGAGTCATTTTCATTTGTCAGGTTAGTTAAGTAATATCCACTATTTGTTGCCCACACGCAAATAGTTGGCTGCTTCCAGGGGTTTTCCCAACTTTACAAATATGGTTTTCGACCCGAACATCTGGAACTTTCTCATTTGGTATTCTAAACAAGGACCATTACAAGATCATGTTAGAAAAAAATAAAATTATACGGTATTTATTAGGATATAATTTTTAATTTAATGATGGTTAAATTAGAAATACATAAACTGTGTGCAATTATAAAGAGCGTTATAGTCCCTAAATCAGAGCAAAGAGTTTCTTTTATGGTATCTTATCGTTAGCAAAGTAGGAAGCCGCTTAATTTTTGGTTTGAAAGATCGATAAACATAAGATATTAAAATGGATTGAAATAAAATTTCTACTCATAAATACTCCTTTCTTGAGACAAGTGTCAAAGTCAAGTAAAATAGAAAGTGGGGCAACTATAAATTAATGAGTGCAACTAGAATTTCTTCATTTACTCAAACCAAAAATCTAGATGGATCGATCTTATTTCATCACATCTCTCGGTGATTTTCTCTATTTATTTTTATTACAAGTTTATCCGAACACCATGTTAAACAAAAGTATATGTTCGATTCTCATGTTATCTTTTTTCTTTTCCTTTTTTTTTCAATCAGAAAAAGAATATGATGAAAGAATAAGAATGTAGGTGGGCGAGCCTGCCAATCAATCACAAGTTCTGCTTGCGGCAAAAAATTACTAATATGAATTTCCATGATGAAAAAATCCAATAAAAAAGCATGAAAAAGACCTGAAAACAAGGTAGAAGTGGACACATATGTAACAAAATATGTCCTGACAAAACCATGGTTTTCACAATTAGCTAGGTGGTTATTGCCTGTCCACGAGAGTACCATATGATCTCAAAAACATAGAGTATTTTATTTAATAGTACTCCTCATTTGTCCACCGTACAAAAAAATAAAAATAGTTATTAAATAATATTGATTCAATTTAAAAAATTAAGAGATAATTTATATTTTTGTGTCTATTTTATTTTTATTATTAAATATTATTCAATATCTTATATATTTCTTTAAATATTAAATTTAATATATTCAAAAATAATATAGTAATATTATCATGTTATTTTTTTTTCCAGATGTGTATCAAGTCAATACTAAATAAATATTACTCCCTCCGTTTCACAAAGAGTGATTTGATTTGACTTGGCACAAAGTTTTAGGAAATAAATAAGACTTTTGAATCTTGTGGTCCTAAATTAAAGTTATGTCAAATGTACTAAATTGCCCTTCAATCTTGTGGCTTTAAACATGCCACGTAGAAAGCTGAAATTAAAATGTTACCAAAAAAGGAAAAAAGTCATTTTTTTTAAACAGACTAAAAAAGAAGAAGATCATTCTTTTTTAAACGGAGGAAGTATTAAACCGAGAGAGTAACAAACCTTATTCGGGGGCTGCGGCAGAGATATGGGAAGTACAAAAGATATAATAGTATGGTATTAAATCAAAGAGTGAACTCCTCATGAAGGCGTGCGGGATGCATGTGATCCTTCTATCGATCAACGTGATATATATTGGTGAAATGTATAGCAGACCAAGAATTTAAATTTATTGATTTTTTTCTCATCTATCAATTCAATATATATCTAATAAAATAGAATCATGTTGTAGTATTTGTGTCATCGGAAATTAACCTGTTGTTTGTCATAGATTTTAACATGAAAATTTAAGTTTTTAAAGTTATGATTTCTGAAATTTATGTCTTTGAATATACATACAACTTAGAAAATTATTGAAGTTTTGTGATAAAAATTCCAAAATATAGTTTTGAATCTTGAACTTGTATATAAATTTTTAAAATTTGATATAAAATTTATAAGATCAAATATTTTCTCTGTCCCTAATTACTTGTCTATATTTTCTTTTTTAATTGTACCTAATTACTTGTCCATTTTGGCAAATCAAGAAAGGACAATTTTTTTTCCCATTATCCCCTCAATAATTATTTTGAAAAAGGTTGAACTTATTGAAAATCTTAATTTTTTAATTCATCCACTTCATAATTAATAGGGATAAAATTATTGTTTTCTTAATAGGTGTGTCAATTCAAAAGTGGACAAGTAATTAGGAACAGAGGAAGGGAGTACTAGCTAATTAAATACTTGTTTTGTCTTATCTTATATGACAACTTTTGCTTTTCGAGATTCAAACTTGTTATTATTGACCTTGAATTTGGGTATTGAACTATAACATTTTTAAAATAAAATTTACATATTTATACTATGTAAAGAATACTAAACATAAATCACAATATTAATAATCAATAAAAAAAATTCGTTTGATTTTCAAAATTTATTCATCATCATATATATTGAAAAAAAATCAAGAAAATAATTAAAGTGAGCACAGAATAGTGGAATAGCCGCTGCCAAGGAAAAAAGATGTTGGGGTTTGATGGCCCTGAGGTGGTGAAGCAGTGGGGGTGGTGTCCTTATATACATAGAAAATTCGATTGTGGGCTAGTAATTTGGAATTTGGAGGCAGGCATGAATAAATGTCTTCTTAATTAGTGTTAACAGTATCTGCAGATTTTTGTCTTTGCTTATGTGAATCACTGACTCTGCACATGATCACTAGACCAACATTAATGTTATTGGCCACCACAATTTCTCTCTACTTATTTTAATCTAACAGACAAACACTACACATAATAACATACACTATTAATTTCGCTTTGCGTCCTGTAGAATCGAGGAAAGTTCGAAAGTTTAATTTCAGATATATTTTAATTAAAAATAAAGAGATGGAATATTTATTTTTTTATGTGTAGGTAAGTCGGTACGTTATCGACATATCATGATTTGGGTAAGGCAAGTTGCAATATTATTTAGTGTCGTTATAGCAAGCATTCAATCATAGTAGTAGTAGGGTAGCTACCAAACCAACTTACAAATGAATTGCTAGCTGGTGAAAGAAATTGATGCTGCCAATCATGAGAATAAACAATGAATATCTCACCTTGTTCAAAATAAATAGCAATATCCATGATTTCTGAAAGGCAGGATAATGATATTTACTACTGAAACCTGCTATAACAACTTATTTTCAGAACCTAAGATGTCTGTGCCCAAGGTCAAGGTAGTGTTATCACCGAATTAAGATTGTAATGGAGTGGTAATTAGTATAAGATCTAAGTGTCAAGCTCAAACCCTAAATAAGTTGCTTTTGATATAGAAAGTATTTTACCTTTTAAAGTGAAACTTTTCGATACGAATCAAAATTAATCAGATTCCAAAATAAATACAAATAAAAATAATAATAAAGGTCAAGGTAGTGCATTCATCATGTCATCCAGATTTTTGACTGAGATTCTCAATGCATATATAAATAAATGATCTAGCCGCCCTCGACTCCTGAAAGCATGCATCACTTGTGTTTTTGTCAGCTATGCCCATTCCCCCCCTTATATATATAATGTAGCCTGTAGGGCCATTTTTTTTAATGAAGCTTCACCTATAGATATCTTTAGGGTAATTTGAAAGTTAAAACTCTATATTGACAATATATATAAATGTTATACTTATTATTTTATTTGTTTATACAAAATGTTATTAATTTAGGGATACTTTATGCCATTGAATCAAGATTACATATTACATGTTTGGTGTTGAGGATAATCTTAATCTAATAATACATGCTAGAAAAAAATCAACTCGATCAAATCTTGATCAAGTATAAAAAATGACCGATGATCATTTAATTAAAAACATAGTACTAGTTCTTTGTAAAAAAAGAATGTATAAATGCATGCATTCGTCAAGATTCATAGCCCATTTCTTCTTTTTCCATTTCTAGTGACAGAGATGCAAATTTCTCAATGCATGCATCTTCTTACTTGTATTAATGAAGTTACACACTTGTAGTCATTCATAAAATTTGACTCAGAGAAATTAAATTTCCTACCAAGCCAGATTTAATTTTAATTCTCATTTATACTTGAGAGCAAGATAGAGGAACATTTGTGGCCATTATAAATACGGAAAAGGCTCAAAATATTTCTAAACTATCCGAAATAACTCACATTTACCCTTTAATTATATTCCGGCTCAAAACTACCTTTTCCGTCAAAGTATTGGGTCACACTTACCCTTTTAGTTAACAGAAGTATGTTAAGTGCCACGTGGACGCCACATATGCGCCAAACATTTCCCACTTCCACGTAGACTAATAAGATCCCTAATTTCTAATTCACCCATTTTCCCTCATTTCTCCATTTCCCATACCATATTCACTATGGTTCTGTATCTAATGCTACTCCCTCTGTCCCTAATTACTTGTCCACTTTTCCTTTTATAGTTGTCCCTAATTACTTGTCCATTTTGACAAATTAAGAAAGAACAATTTTTTTTTACCTATTATACCCTCAATTAAATGACTAATTATTTTGAAAAATGTAGAACTTTTCATCCACTTCATAATTAATAGGGGTAAAATAGTAAACTCACTATGTCATTAATTATTTTCTTTACAGGTGTGTCAATTTAAAAGTGGACAAGTAATTAGGGACATAAGAGTATTAATATTGGGTACTGCAACATGCAGCAGCCTCCCTAATCCTATGATGAGTGAGTGCAAAAAGGCAGAAAATGTGATCGATGAAAATCATTTTTTGGTGTTTAATGGTCATAAATTAATTTTTCCTATCTAGCTAGACATTCAACTTTATATTAGTACATATTTTAAAACATCACTTAGACAATTGTTAATTACTCCTAAGGGAAATGGAGAAATGAGGGGTGAAATCGTTTCTAAGGAAAATGGAGAAATGAGGGGAAAATTAGGGGAAATGGGTGAATTAGAAATTAGGGATTTTATTAGTCTACGTGGAAGTGGGAAATGTTTGGCGCTTCTGTGGCGTTTATGTGGCGTCCACGTGGCACTTAACATACTTTTGTTAATTAGAAGGGTAAGTATGACCCAATACTTTGACGGAAAAGATAATTTTGAACCGAAATATAATTTAAGAGTAAATGTGAGCTATTTCAGCGGTCAGCACAAAAGTCCAACAAAAAATACATCTCTGTTGGACCACACATACAAAGTGTAAGGACCTAGACACTTTTTAAGATGAAAATTTTGGGACAATATTTGTCAGCAGCAGGTTGCATCTTTAATTAGGATTTAAGGATATGATGTTCATATTTGAAAGTTTTCTCAAAGTCTGTCAGATTCAGATCTTATATATGTTAGCTACACAAGTTACAACACTAGATGTGGTTACTAGCTAATTCATGTTTTGAATTTGAACCTTTTCTACATCTTCATATTAAAGGAGAAACATTTAAATGCAATAACACAGTAAAACCTCACTAAATTAATATAAATGGAACCGTGAAATATTATTATTTTATAGAGGTATTATTTAATCGATAAATTAATAATTAAAGAGTGTTTCGATGCTGTAAAATTCGTTCGGAGATGAAATCTGAAAGATTTTAAATAAACTCACTTGTGAAAACATCATTCATGAACTTTGTTCCTTAATATTGTCAAATTCAAGAATATCGCCTGATGTGACTAGAGATATAAAAAATATTATTGATTCAACATAGATTGATTAATTTTATGTTAACCATTTAATTACCTCAACTGTCTTTTTATTAAGTGCGCCAGGATTGACAATGTGGACACATAAGTTAGAGTTAGAAGGATTACATTCCAATCAGACGGAGCGTGTGTTGGTAGGAAAATATTTTTCAGGAAAATAAGTGAGTATTTAGATAAATAAATATTATTTTAAAAATATTTGTGTACAATCTTGACGAATATCATGCGAAGTGGAAGCGGGGTTATGTAGGAGTTTGGGGTGGTGTGGAGAGAGGGAGGTTTTAAGAAATTTGTTTTTTCTGAGAAAAAAAATATTTGTTTAAACTTATAATCAACCAAACATAAAAAATTGGACAATCGAACACACCTTGAGTAATCATGGAACAATGCCTGGCAAAGTTAGTTATACTTGTCTCCAGGCCAGCCCTGTTAACTTACAGGATTTGAGGATGGGCCCATAAGTCGAGCAAGTCCAGAGTCCAGGCTAGGATACGGGCTTCAGATCTACAAAAGAGGTAGGCCCAAATTGAATATTTCAGGTAGCATTTACCTTAGTCAAAAGAAAAAAAGGAATTTTCGCATATAGCCACTCAAAAATAACTTAATTATGCTCCATAACTATAGTTTGCTAATTATGATTCGTATCTAATATTAGAGGAAGGAGAGAGGCGAGCGATAGAGGGCAGAGAGCTTATTGTATTTGTATATCTGTCATATAATTGTATATATATAATTTGTATTTGTATATGTATAAGTAACGTAATTACAGCTAAAATTGAGGATGGGACCATAAGTCGAGCAAGTATATGTTTACTTATCCGCCTTTTCTTTCCCATGAAAATATGTGTATCCATTACTTTTAAGTTGATTATTTTTTTGAGAAATTTTCACAAATGGCTGTATTATAGGGTTGAATTACCATAACCAACGATAGTTTTAATATTTATAAAATGTAGCACTAGTTTCACTCGTGGTATAATGTATCACACTCGCTAAGAGGTTGTATAGGAGATACTGTCTTAGTTAAAATTGTTAAAATCATGACAAAGTCGAACAGAACAAAATAAGAAGACTTAATTGATGGGAAAAATTCACGCACGCATTGTGCATTTTTAGAGTACTATGTATCTCTAATCTAAGAATAGAGCACGAAAATTCGACCTTCTCTGCTTTAACGTCTGTGAACAGGAAAAATCAAACATTAGTTGATACAAAAAATAAAAATTAGTTGATGTGTAAAGGATCGAAATAATTCATTTTTTGCATTTGAAGGTATAAATAAGTCGATTCATGTTTGGATGATTCAAATTGGGTAGTAATTTTTGGAAAACGTCTCAGAATTGCAAATTTTCAAGTATTGTAATAACTCATCGCCATTGTTATATCTTATATTCACAATGTCAAACATTATAATTAATATTGATACGGCATTTTGGGCAGTGCAATTCTGAGAACATCACATCGATTATTATCAAGGATTATGCTTTATAAGAAGATGTCATTGTTGCAATCACTGGGAAAAAAAAAGTACAAATTAAATCAACCCATTGTTTCATTTAGCATCATCATATCCAAAAGAATTTCTTGTTTTAACTTAGAAAAATTTAGGGAAAAAAGTAGTTGCTTTTAGTAATTTAAAATTATTCCGACATGAGAAAATGGTCGGTGATCAGCTTGATCGATGTAGACAGCCTCAAAAAACGCTTACAAGAAACACCATTAATGATTAATGCATATGCTAAGCTTACTACTCCTATTTAAGTTAGAGTTGACTTTGTTTCATTAATTTTAATGTTTGTACTAAGTTACATTAAAGGCCAAGACATGCAACACTCAGACCAGCATCTTACAAGAAACATTCATCTGCATGCCACTCCAATTAATATATACACCTTCTGTCCATGTATTAAAAATCTTCATATTTTTACTTTTTCATATTAAAAAATCAAGAGATAATATATCATTTAATTTCTAGTTTATTTTTATTACTAATTATAGTCATTTCTTAAAACGTTGAACTTGTTAATTTATAAAATAAAATTGTCATTTTATATTTATTGTTGTGTGACAAGTAAAAATGAACAATTAGTTAGAGTTGACTTAAATTTGTTTGTGAGTTACGTTGTTGAGTGGTGCAGCTAGCTAGCCCATAATGTTCACATGGGGAAGAAGAGAAGGTATTGTAATTGTTACGCCGTAGCCAACGGATTATAAGTTTGATGTTGCGTAAAATGTAGACCGACATCATATACATGCAAACACAATCACCATAAATGTTACTCCCTCCGTCCCATCATATATGTTATTTTTTTACTTTGCAATTGCATTAAGAAATTATGTAACTTTACCCTTTTACCCTTATTTAATTTTTTTGGAACTCAAGTTTTCAATCAATGAATATGAATTAGTAATTTATTTTGATTAATTAATTTCACCAATGAACATGAATTATTTACTTAGCTTTTCTAAGTTGGTCAAATGTATATTTTCAAGGCCAATAACTCACAAGGGTAAAAAAGGAACAATATGGTAATTTATGCATTGATTTCATGAAATGACAAGTATTATAGACCAACTATTTATAGAAAGGGATGACATATAAAATGGGACGGAAGGAGTATAACAATTCAATTTGTAATTCTTCATTTGCACCCTTAATACCCACATATACTTTCATTATGTTTTGACAATTTCTTCAAGACAATCCCAATGAGATATGCCTAGCCTCCTTTGTAAAGACAAAAAGGGCCAACCTAAGCTTTCTCGCCCATTATTATTCCAACGGAAAGACTCAAAAATACCCCTAAACTATCTAAAAGCTTTCTCAACCAGCTCATATTTACCCCTTTTTTTCCTTAAATATTGTGTCAAGTCAAAAGGTGTCATATGAAATGAAACGGAACGGGGAGAAACTTCACAATTGTTAAATTAATAGGAAGTTCATATCTACGATTGGGATAGTACATGATGGAATTGAATGGGTTACTTGCATTGAGAAGACGAGAGGTGATTCAGGTCCAATAATAAGTCTTAATAAATTTTTAATAATTAATAGGATCTATACATAAGGAGATCACTTTAAAAATAAGTTATTCGTTAAATAGACTAAAAATCAATCAAATACAAAATTATCTTTTACTCGATACACCAAAAGTGTAAGTGAATTGAACGAACCATCAAATTTTATGCCAGATTTCACACCCAAACCGGATTTGGGAATGTAATAACATTCTATTAGCAAATTAAGAAGAATAAGATTCTGGAAATTATCTGTCAAACATGAATTCATTATCTGGCACACGTGGAATATGATCCTCCCACACGTGGGGTGACGGCTCATATATAAATCAACACTAATTACCTTGTCACGTGCCCCCAACTAATACCAGGACCTTTTTTTTTTCTCTTTTTCTTACTCATTCTTTATTTATCATAATCTTTTTTCTGTAAAATATTACGTAATTTACGTTTCCTGCCAAGAAAATTTGACTTCCATTTGAATATCAATCATATCGCTGTCAATCTGAATGTGCCCAAATGAAAAAAGACAAAAGGCACAATATTATGAATGGTATGAAAAATAAAATCACTTGTACACGATTATAATTTATATTTCAAGAAAAATAAATATTTGATTTTATGAGGTAGAGAAATATCTTCATTTTGGTGGAAACGACAAAAGGAAATCAGAGTTAGGTATTTTGATTCTATGTATCTATTTGTCATAAGCTAAATAATTTGGGTTATATAAATTGTTTTATCATAAATTATTTTTTCCAAATTGACTTGATTTCAATTTAGAGGAATGATAAAATTACGTATAAACTCATTTATTGTTTAATTTGTGACCATCTCATCTAAAAATTTAAGTTATTAGAGAGAACACAATTTTTATTATTTAATTATAATTTCAACACGACCCTTTACGTGCGGATCTAAAAAAAATTCCCGAGTCATGTGAGCTAAAAAGACACATTTTAATAATTTAATTATATTTCATCACTTATTTAATCCTCGACAATTGGGCACTTGCAATGTTTCATGTTTAATAAAATCCAGATTAATTGAAACTTTGATTTCTCTTCGATAGCAACTTAGTTACCAAGGACCCCGGCTTAAGGAAAGCTGCTTAATTTGTGGAAGAAAAATATAAATGATAAAACAAACAATTAACAATCTTCTTTATTAATGTCTTTTCTTCTTTTGATCAACTTTTTTTCTTATTCTGATATGTATGAGTTGTTTTGCCATCAGCCTTTTATTTCAAGTTTCGACAATTTGGTTCTTACAGCTAGTTGAACATGTGGAGAACCTTTTATTTTATTTCAAGAATGTATGTATGTATTTCATCATTCCGGAAAAAAAATATACTCCACTTTTAATTGTCATGTTGCATTTTTCGAAAGTTAATTTGACTAATTTTCAAAGTTAAATTAGATTACATTAATTTGATATTTTAACAAAAAAATTAGATATTAAAAAACTATACGAAAAGTTCTATAAATTTCAAATTTTTTTTTGCATGTCAATATGATGAAAAAATACATCGTAAAATATTAGTCAAAGTTATTATCGTTTGACTCTAAAAAAGAAAATTATGACAGTTAAAAGTGGACAGAGAAGAATAAATTTGTGTAGTTTCCACACAAGATGCACTGCATTATGTTCAAACTCAAGTAGAGAGAATCAATTTGGGAATTTTTTTATTGTATTTCATAAAACTGAATTATAAAGGATGAAGTATGCCACTATATATACATGTGGAATCTACCGCCGGACACCTAACTAACTACTTGCATTGCTAACTAACTGAACAGATTAACTAACTAATTGAATATACATAATTATGCCTCTAAATCTGCATTACACTATTATCTCCAATACCCTTCCTCAAGCTGGGTGTACTGAAAATGTTTAGGACTCCAAGCTTGGCCAAGAGAAAATCATGTTGTGATCGACCAAGTGGTTTAGTAAGCAAATATGCATGCTGGTCTTTAGTGTTGATATAGATGGTTTTAATGAGTCCTTGCTGAATCCTTTCTCGAATAAAATGGCAATCGATTTCGATATGCTTGATCCTCTCATGGAAAACAGAATTTGCAGCAATTTGTATTGCAGCCTTGCTATCACAATGTATTGATGTAGGAGTATGCAGGGGCACCTCAAGATCCTTAAACAGACTTGCCACCCATACGACCTCTGCTGTGAGTGTAGCTAAACTCTTGTACTCTACCTCGGCAGAGTACCTGGATACAGTATTCTGTTTCTTGGATGTCCAAGATATCAATGAATCACCAAATTTCAACAAATATCCACTAACTGATTTCCTGGTGCTGAGACAAGCAGCCCAATCTGCATCACATAATCCAGTTAATCTGAATTCCCTACGAGAACTCATGAGCAAGCCCAACACTGAATTACCTTTAATGTACCTGATCACTCTCATAGCTGCATTCTAATGTGAGAGTTTAGGTTGTTGCATGTATTGACTTAAAGTCTGAACAGTGAAGGCAATGTCAAATCTTGTATTAGTCAAGTAGAGCAATTTCCCAACTAATCTTTGATAGCTGCTAACATCTGGTAATAAATGATCAGCACTGCTACTGCCATACTCAGCTGGAGTTAGCTTAAGATTACATTCTAATGGTGTTGACACTGGTTGTGCACCTGCAAGCCCAGCCTCAAAAATAAACTCTAATGCATATTCATTTGGCTCATTACAATACCAGATGATGACCTAGAAAATATCTCAGTTCACCCAAGTCCTTTATTTTGAAGTGATTGTGTAGCACCTGTTTTGTATCCTGAACCAGTACATGATCACTTCCTGTGATTAACAAATCATCTACATAAACTAAAACAATAAGCTGTCCAACAGTACTCTTCTTGGTGAACAAAGAATAGTCTAAATGACTTTGAATGTATCCTGATTGGCAAAGTGCTTCAGTAAGCTTAACATTCCATTGCCTAGATGCTTGTTTAAGCCCATACAATGACTTTACAAGCTTACACACAAGATGTTTATCTGTACCAACAAACCCCTTAGGTAGTTCCATGTATACTTCTTCAAATAGATCACCTTGTAAAAAAGTGTTGAACACATCCATTTGGAATATCTTTCAGTTTTCAACTGCAGCTAGGCAATAATTGATCTCACAATGACTATTTTAACTACAGGAGCAAAAGTTTCTTGATAGCCAATGCCTTCTGTCTGGCTCTATCCCTTAGACACAAGCCTAGCCTTTAATCTATCAATAGTACCATCTTCCTTGTACTTGATTTTGAACACCCATTTACATGCTATGACTGACTTCATAGCAGGCAACTTTACTATCTCCCAAGTACCATTTTCTTCCAATGCCTGAATCTTTTGCTGCATAGCCATTACCCATCTAGGATCCTTAACAGCTTACTCATAGCATCTAGGTTCCATTTCTGCAGAAAACTTGCCAATGAATGCTTGATATTTTGGAGATAAGTGCTGGTAAGATATGTAATTGGCTATGGAATAAGGATAATCAGAATCAATTGCATTAGTCACAAAATCCTTTAGCCAAACAAGAGGATTTGAGGATCTGGTAGAATGCTTTGTCCTTTGCTCAACAACCATTTCATTAGGAATAATTGGATTTGGAATAATTGCATCAATAACATCATCTCCATTTACTACATCAGCACCACCTTGTGCCTCTTTCTCCTCTAAATCTGGATTGGCATTATCAATATGTGCATTGTCATTTATCTCCAAGCGAGGAACCACTTCTGCCAGCTTCCATTCCTCATCAATAATCAGATCATTGGCAGGAAATATTAGTAGAGGAAACTTCTTCTTTTGTGCAGCAAAAAGAAATATACATTCTTTGAAAATAATATCTCTGCTGACTAATAATCTTTTTTCATTCAAACTATAAACAATGTAACCTTTCTGAGTAGCTGAATAGCCCAACAACATACATGCCTCAGCTCTGGGTGAAAATTTATCATCTCTAATTGCCTTGGTGACATAACATAAACAGTCAATGGTTCTTATATAAGTTAAACTAGGTTGATGACCATGAAAAATAGCATATGGTGATTGACCATTCAATGTTGCAGTTGGCATTCTATTTATCAAATAGACATCAGATAATACACATTGTCCCCAAAATTTAATTGGTATAGATCCTGTAAATCTAAGAGCCTTGGCCACCTCTAATATGTGTCGATGTTTTCTCTCAACCACCCCATTTTGTTGAGGGGTATGAGTGCAACTGCTTTCATGAATTACCCTCAAAGATTCAAACAATGTTCTACAATCCCTGTTGAAGAATTCAGTCCCATTGTTTGATCTAATCTTCTTGACAAATTTACTGAACTGGTTATGAACTAAAGTAAGAAAACACTTGAGTGTAACAAAAACATCACTTTTCAATTTCATCAAAAATATCCAAGTCATTCGTGAGTGATCATCAACAACAGTTAGGAAATACCTAAAACCAGCATGAGTAGAAGTTCTATATGGCCCCCAAATATCTATATGAAGTAAATAAAAAACAGAATATGATCTAGACAAGCTTGAAGGAAATAGCAGTTTAGTTTGTCTAGCTAATGGACAAATGGGACATTTGTTACAAGTTTCTTCATCTGTGAGTCTTTTAAGTAAAGAAAAATGTTTCAACACTCTCACTGGAGGATGACCAAGTCTGTTATGCCATACAATACCCTCTGAGTTCTCTGTTTGTGCCATTAAACCTTGCTCCACATGCCTGACCTTTTCTGAAAGATGGCTGGAAAAGTAATAAATGCCTCTCTTCTCTTTACCAGTCCCCTTCACCTTTCCATTGAAGAGGTCCTGAAATACACAATGCTTAGGAAAAAAGGTTACAGAACAGTTTAGCTGCCTGGTTAATTGAGATACTGAAAGTAGGTCAAACTTAAACTCAGGGACAACCAATACATTATTCAAAATATCACCAGTTGGTAGCCTGCAATTATCAGTATGAACAACTAAGGTAGATTGGCCATTTCGGAGGTGTACTTTCTTATCTGCACATACATTAGAGTTTGATATCTCATCTAAAATTCTAACATTATGAGTCATGTGGCAAGTTGCACCGGAATCCACTATCCATTCTATACTAGCATTTGGCAAGTTACTAACAGTAATAGGAATACCTGCAATATGAGCACTTGCAGTATTTGCCATAGCAGTGTTTGCCACATGATGCTCCTTATCAATATTGTCAATAGATAGATTGTTAACTGAACCTTGTCCTGGATATGCTGAACTATGATTCATGAATCCAAATTCATCTCTAGGATCCCTGTCAGTATAAGCATGATTAGTTATATCTTTCCCAGCATTCCATGTGCATGTTGATCCCCCTGGTCCAGTCTTCTTTTTGAACTTCCAATCAACTGGATATCCAATGAGCTTAAAACATATATCCTTAATGTGTCAATGTAACTTGCAATAGTCACAAAAGATTTGCCAATTTTTCTTCTGCCTGAGATTATAATATCCACCATTACTTCCAGATCCATTATTTGTATATCCACCTCTCCCAGTGTTCCTAGCCATTGATTCATTTGAATAATGAGTACCTCTTCCTCTATCAGCATACAATGCCATGGATACATTCGAATGATGAGTACCTCGTCCTCTGCCAGCATACAAAGCCATTGATTCATTTAGATCGCCACCAATCCTAGATCCAGCTGTTACTCGTTGGCTTTCATCAACTACTATCATGGCATAAGCCTTGCTCACACTATACATGGGATTCATCATCAAAATCTGACTATGAGCATGATTGTACACCTCACTTAGTCCCATTAAAAAAAGCAAACAATCGTATAAACTGTAAATAATCAACATATGTTCCAGATTTATCGCAGTTACAGGCAGGTGGAGGGACCAGTGCATCAAATTCATCCTATAAGAGGCGTAATTTGGTGAAATACCCTGAAACTATCAAATTACCTTGATTAAGTGTGAAAATCTCGCAATGGAGTTGGTAGCTTATAGATCCATCAACTTTGTTGAATCGTTCATTCATATCTGCCCAGACCATAGTTGCATCTGATGCATACACAATTCCACTTAATAGCTCCTTGAATACGGTGTTCATGATCCATGCTAACACGAATGCATTGCATTTCTCCCACTACTCCTCCAATTCTGGACTATAGTTTGTTTTTCGACATGTTCCTAGAACAAAACCAAGATTACTTTTGGCCCTAAGATTGATCATCAAGGATCTGCTCCATAGTGAATAGTTCTCAGTTCCTGTAAGTTGAATTGAGGTCAATACACTATCCGGAGTATCAGATGGATGAAGATACAAGGGATGATTTCGATTTTTTTCAATTCCATCAATAGTATCAGCTGCACTTCCTTCCGATGTTGTTTCCACCATTTTCTTTAACCTGTGATAATGGCAGAAGCTCTGAATCTCAGACTCATTGCTTTGATACCATGTTCAAACTCAAGTAGAGAGAATCAATTTGTGGAATTTTTTATTGTATTTCATAAAACTGAATTACAAAGGATGAAGTATGCCACTATATATACATGGGGAATCTACCGCCTGACACCTAACTAACTTGTGAAACTAACTACTTGCATTGCTAACTAACTGAACAGATTAACTAACTAATTGAATATACATAATTAAGCCTCTAAATCTGCATTACACTATTATCTCCAATACATTATTAGGTACACGTTCAAACGAATTCAATGTATAGTTTTTGTTATTTATTAGGTACGTGTGACTCCAGTAACTAAAAAACGAAATTTGATGGTTGGTTGAGTTGATCTTTAATGGGAAAAAAAAAAACCTTTTTTTCCAATTTCATGGTTATTCTTTTATTTGTGAATGAAGGAGGGCTCAAAATGGGTAGGTAGAGATTTATTAGTACTCCTAAAAAATGTTTTCTAGATATTGTCAAATGTTGCTGGTAGATGATTTTCTTCTTTATTTGGTAAGCAAATTAGTCAGAAATGTTAGACAATAACTAATGTTACAGAAATGTTAATGAAAAGGAACAATTGGCCACGAAAATTATCTTTGGGAAAATATCATCATCGGCTTAAAATATGATGAATTTTTTTTCTGCTTTTCCAATTACGTAAAGGGCTAAACTTGTTTGCTATAAACACAAAAAAACAGTGAGAGTTACTTAATAGTTTTGAACATATTAGTTATCACCAAAGTTTAGACCAAAGGGCCCTTTCAATTATCAAATCAGCACAAGTTTAAAATTTAAATTTGAACCCAGAATCTCGGGGTTTTGGAGAAGTGATTAAAATTGTCCAACGGCATTTTACTTTTTTCTTTATTTGAAAATTGGAACATGTTTCAATTAAAATATATAGTACCTTTTCAATTTAGACTCAAATTCAATTCCCAAATTCATTTTGACCGTCAATATTCGTCATTACAATTGAAGCCAATGATACTCAGTAGCATTGGTTCTTTATTTAAGAAATAATAAATGAAATATATCATAGCTATGCAATCAACACTTGTGCAGTTTCTCATCTCAAATAATTATAATAGGTCACTATTACTAGTCTAATAGAGCAAAAATTACTTGTATTCTCCTTTCTATTTCCAATTATAATTATAATTATTCTTCAACAATAATAGTGGTTAACATGAAAAAGTAATTTGCAATGTTTTTCATGTAGAGTATTAATTGCTTTTCATTTTCCAAGATGAAACAAATCATGGGTACAGTCAGTCAATGACCCTAAGAAAGAGGAAATACTAGTGTGTAAAGTAGATAATGGTCCATCTTGCCAAGTGGCACCACTAAATTATATGAGCTGTACAAATCGAATTCGTCTTCATCCCCCAAAAGCAAAATAAAAAACCGTTTAAACCCAAAAAAAATTGAAAAAAGGCAGAGGGTAATACGTACAATTGATGAAGTAAACGCGTTTAAGGAACCGAAGTGAAAATACCGAATTAGCCCCTCGACAGAGAAATACTCATCAGCCTATATATAGGGCTACCAATCCCTCATAATTTCAAAATTCATTGACATTGCTAAATCTGTTGTTTAATTAATTATCATCAGAAGAAGAATAGAAAAATGGGAGACAGCACAATGACATTTATAGACATTCTTTTGGCAATCATCTTGCCCCCTCTTGGTGTTTTCCTCAAGTTTGGCTGCAAGGTACCCCTCCCTTTTCCCTTCTTTTAATTTAGTAACGTTATGTTTGGTGTACGACCAACTTGTGCGCCTGAATATTTATTACTTTTCTCACTAGTATATGAATAATTTTGTCCATCAAAGCGTAGAATTTAAGAAGCGAATTACATAGCATCTTCTAGCCGCGATCGGAGTTAATTTTCTACTACTTAGATAAAAACACTGATTTTTTTTTGTTTTTGTACATGTTGGGAAAACAAAACAGGTGGAGTTCTGGATCTGTGTTTTGTTGACTCTTTTTGGATGGCTACCTGGTATTGTCTATGCTGTTTGGGTTCTTACCAAGTGATCATCTCCTCTACAGAAAAAAGGTAAAACATAAACCTGTAATTTTAATTTGGAGGAATATTCATATAAGATCAAACACCTTGAAAATTCTCTCAATTTGCTTACAATTTCTGAAAAGTATCTGATTCCCATTTTACTTTCTTTTTTTTTTTTTTTTTGACAGGTGAATATGTGATGATGCTCATTACTAAGTCACTTTATTTCCCCTAATGGAGTATATTATCTAGCTGTTGCTTTATTTATTCTTGGATGTATTTTTTCTAAGTTTATCCCCTCCTTTTTCTTTATTGGCTACTATGAAATTTGGATAGAGTGTTGGTTGTGTACTTCCATTCTGTTATTTTAATTGAATATACCAATAATTGTCAGTATTATTATTTTACTCCTATGGTTTATCTTTTTAACATGTGGCTTACACATGTTGCTTGTGAAGTCCAACTACTGGTGGTTGGTAGGTAGGATATTTTTTCAATAGAAGTGTTTGATTTTATCATCAACCAACACCTGTAATACGGTGATACTCAATTTTCTTTTTTCATCTTATAATAAATTAAAGAAATATGGGGAGCGAGGACAATACACAATTTGCATGCAGTCACAATCAGTTTCATCATCAAAGTAGTAAGCGACAATGAAGATAAAAAAATAGTATATGTTTAATTTTACTTATTTATTTTAACAAATTAAGAGGATTTTATAACATATTATAACTACATAAAAATAAAATAGTATTTCAAGACATAGTTAATAAGTTTAGTTTAATAAAATATACTTTTAATTAAAATTTTATGGAGAGATATGCCAAATCAATAGGCTCTGAATAATATAAAACGGAGGGAATAATAATAGAGATCAAATCCAAATTAGGTATCCAAGTTGGCAATATTAGGCATAGGGGTGTACAAAATCGAACCAAATCGCAAACTGAGTCAAATCGAGAAAAAAAAACCGACTAGTGGTTGGTTTGACTTGGTTT
The DNA here is from genome assembly GCA_029582685.1 of Solanum piurae. NCBI lineage: Eukaryota > Viridiplantae > Streptophyta > Magnoliopsida > Solanales > Solanaceae > Solanum > Solanum piurae. The sequence continues at coordinate 43,383 of JAJOOO010000404.1, read as the reverse complement.
GGTATTGAAAAAAAAAACTGACTATATTTGGGTTGGTTTGGTTTTAACTAAAAAAACCAACCCAAGACCAAACCAACCCGACATTATATATATATTTACTTTGATATAATTTTTAGTAAATATTTCTTATACTTTTTCATAGTTTTTATCTTTTAATATATTATTTCAAGTTTGAAACTTGGAATTCTGAATGGTTTAATAAAGATTATAGTCCACAGATGTTGATAATTATAATAAAGCTTAAATCAAAATCAAATTAATACTAATGCAAAAAGAAAATCAATTCAATACTAAGAATGACAATAATATTGAATATTTGTTCTTTGATTTTACATTGGTTTAGACAATTCAAATACATAATATAATTTCAATTTCCTTTAATATTTAGTCATGTAACTAATACTTATTAAACTTATTTTAGCATGATTTAATACTTTTAAATTATGATCATTTTCATTATGACTTGTTAATTTGCAATATTTTTTTACGCGATTTCATTATTATTATTATTAATATTATTATTTTGTAGGATATTTTAGTGTCATTACTCATATCATATTGTGTTATTTTCTTAAGAAACACCTTAGATAGTTGTATTTTGGTAGGACTATAGAAATATTTTAAGTACAAGTAAATTATATGTTTGTATGAATACTTTATCAGAAAAATCTAAAAAAACCCGAGGTTGAAAAACCTGAGTTTTATTGGTTTGATTTGGTTTATAGATTTAAAAATCCGACACAAATAATTTAATTTGATATTGAAAACTCAAACCAATCCGGTCATGTACACCCCTAATTAGCAGCGTGTGTCGGCAGATGTATCCAATTATATATGTGCTTTCTTCTCATTTAAGCAAATAATTAACGCAATGTCGTGACCAAATTGTGATTGCTGACTGGCTAGTGCCCACACGTGCCTAGGGATAGCAATAAGTCGGGGCAAATGCGGGGTGAGTCGGGTTTAAGGCTTTGCGGGGCGGGGTGGGTTAAAGTGAGTTTTTTTAAAATTAATGTTGTACGGGGTGGATTGCAGGTATATATGATTTTATGTGGGTTTAAATTTTATTTTATTTTAAAAAATGTTATAAGAGTGATAGATTATTTATTAAGATAATTTCTTTAAAACTACTAAAATATTCAAGATAGTAAATAAAAATGGTTCAATAAAAAATAATTCAATTTCTTCCCTGTTTCCCAATTAACCTCTAAAAAATAAAATTTTAAGTCACTATCCTATTAAATTAATCGGAGCGGATCTATGCAGGGTGGGTTGAAAGCACATCCCATTGCCATCCCTACACGTGCCAATTAGTTGGAGAAGCTTCACTTTTCAATTCCACTTATTTCCACACTTGTCTTAGAGGGAGTCAATTATTTGAATCATTTTTTGCTTTGTATGTTATTCTCTGGTGGGTATCGTTCTAATTTTATTGCATATTACCGAAGGGATGATTCTTATCCACCAATAACTATGTGATTATTCTCGAAACTCTATTTTTATCTTTTAAATACAAAAACTAAAACTAAACCCTTGTTAAATTAAGCTACCACATCAATGAAACAAATGGAAGAAGGCGCAATATGAATTACAATTAACTTAACAATACTATGAAAAGTTTCATCGAAAGAAGCGTAGATGTAGTTTGATATAATAGAGAATGCTAGCTACTCTAAATTTTGAGGAACATGTGAATGGTGAATTACAATTTAGACAAAAGTAAGTAGCATAAACAAATAGGCTTACTTAGCGGATAATCTGGACAAAAACCATCAAAACTCATCTCATGTCCATATGAAGCAACAACTAGCGTTCCATCTGCAAATGGAGTGAAAAGTTATCAGTCATCCCACACATAAACAATTAAGACTTTGCAAACAAATTAAGTAGTGGGATAACTAATCCATCAATTTCATGTAAATTACTGAAGAATTAATAATTAATACTTTTAACCAAACCCATACTAAATTAACTTTGCTGAAATTATTATTCCTTTATTTCGGTATCCTTTAATGAGAACGCCAACTTAATTCCCATGTGATGGAGAGGGTGAAAACAGTAGTCCATCCCTCCCATTACAGCTCTTTTGCCACGTGTCGGTGCTAAATGGGGATGAGTTGTGTCCTCTCCATTTCTCTTCTCTCCATTTACCCCAAGTTTTTATTTGAATTAGTGACACATGATATAAGTTAAAATAAATGGCTAAGATTTAATTTTCCAAAGTAAATCTCTAATCATGATTTAACTAATAAATACAATATATATTTAGTATTAAAAATTATTATAATCTCACAATCTTAACAACATATTATCTTGTCCGTAAATATAGGGAAAAAAAGTTCTTCCTAATTTTATTTTTTTACGTGGGAGCTTTTTTAGTTTTCTTTTAAATATTAAACTGCTGTAAAATATAGCTAATGTTAATTTTGGAGGAAATAGAAAAAAAAAAGGTGAAATAAAATAGAAAAACTAATACTCTTCAATAGCTAATGGTTAAAATGAAAAAATTAAGGAAAAAATGCAATAAAAATATTAACTTAAAAAGAAAAGAAAATTAACATCCTTAGGTAAAAAAAAATTAGGAAGAGAACTTTTTTCCCCTAATTTATGTACAAGATAATATGTTGTTAATATTGTGGGGTTATAGTAATTTTTAAAATTAAATATATAATATATTTATTATTTAAATCATGGCTAGAAATTTACTTTAAAAATTAAATCTTAGTCATCTAATTTAATATATGCCATGTATCACTAATTCAAATAGGAACTTAGGAAAAATGGAGAGAAGAGAAATGGAGAGGAGCCTGATCCTATTCGTACCAATCCCAAAATAAAGTTTTTAAAAGCAAAGCAGTTATAATGAAGCAAACGTGATTAAAGACAAAACTAACCCTCAGATACTTATCAGCCTATATATAGTGCCACAACTTCCTCCTGTTTTAATAAAAATACATACTTATTGCTTAATTAGCATTTCTTTGATTATCATCAGAAGAAGAGAAAATGGGAGACAGCACTATGACATGCATAGACATTCTTCTGGCCATCATCTTGCCTCCCCTTGGTGTTTTTCTCAAGTTTAACTGCCAGGTTAACTCCTCCTCTTAAATTTTACTTTTTGAATTCAAAACTCCGATTAATTTAAATTCATATGTCAACTAAATAACTTACTTACTACTGCACACAATTTCCCTAAAAATTTTCTACTTATCATAGGTTTGTACTTATAAAGATATTTGAAATATTGTGCAATTTTAATATATATTTTGTGTGTGTTTTGGGAAAACAAAACAGGTGGAGTTCTGGATCTGTGTTTTGCTGACTCTCTTTGGGTGGCTACCTGGTATCATCTATGCTATTTGGGTCCTCACCAAGTGATCATCATATGGTAATTTTTTCTCAATTTTCATTAATTTATTTTATTTTATTTTTTTGGTTTGGTAAAGTATTCAAATAAGATCTAATTTGCTTTAAGATTCTCTTAATTTGCTTAGAAGATATTTTTCATACAATTTAATAGTAGTATATAGAAAGAGTATCCAATTCCCTTCTTTTTTTTTCCCTTGTTTGACAGGTGGATATTTGAAGACCATATTACTACTAAGTATCTTCATTTGCGCTAATGGAGTATCTAGCTACCTTTTCTATTTATTCTTGGCTTTTTTGTTATTTTCTCTTGTGGACAGATTGTTTGATGAACATATAATATCGTGCTACTATTGTGAGTCATTTGGGATTGTAATGTAACTTCCACTCTGTATTTTATTGGATTATGTTGATTGTGTTACAGCTGGTATTAGCTTATTACTCTATTTTATTATATCTATCTATATATATATATTCGATTGGTGTCCGATTTTATCCAAAAACCAACATTATGATGATTAATACTACTACTTAATTTTGTAATGGGGTCATAAATCATAATTTTCTCTTTTTACAAAGAGGAAACACAAATGGGGACAAAACTGCAGTGTATCAATCATCATCAAAGGAGCAAGGTGACAAGAGGTGGTGCTATGTCTTAATCATTTTACTTTGCCATACACCAATAGCTAAGCTTTGGATTCTCATTAATCACTGATTTTCTCTTTCATATTCCTTACTTTCGGTGATCCCCAAAAGATAAAAGAAGCAAATACACAAGTAATTTCCTTTACTATAATGGACAGAATTCTATTTCAAATCAAAATGATATTATAATGTATTTTGGGACAATCGATTTGAAATATAAAACAGACATATACCTTTCACAGCCACTAAAACAATATTGATCACAGGTTTAAAAGTGTCGCAACAAGGCATTGTACATGCAAATCAATAAAACATCCATAAGATAAATGGAATTTTACTGATATATTTCGAAAAAGGGTAATAACATGGAAAGAGGGAAGGCCAGAATTGGGAAATAAAATTTGCAAACACCTAAAGATATTTTCAATTCGCAATATATTACAACTGAGTTGAAGAGATATCACAAAACACAAACGAAACATTGTCCCTGTGCCAGTTACGTCTAGGCCCATGCCTGCACGTTCCTGATAACTCACGTACATGACCAAAGGAGTCACAAGGCACTAATATATTAAGAGTCAATTGATGCTTGCTTTCCAATTTCAAGTGGGCACAAATGGAGTAGAGGAGCCAGACTTATAATGACAGGAAGCCTACTTTGGACCAGAAATAAACATCTGTTATGTCTTTTTCTTCTCAAGCAATGGATGTATTGAGGACTTTTGGGATTAATTGCACCTGCTTCCAAATCTGATAAAATACACAATCTATTCTAGGCCTTAAAGGCTTAAATTAATAATTGTAAATGGGGATGAGCACATATCAGCTCAGCTATTATCGCTAGAATATCATAGTATCACACACAAGACACTTCATTTCTTCCTACTGCCACATTCATGAGCAAAAGATGCACGGAACCTTTGTTCATTCTTTAAACTGCCATTCACGACGACACATGGGACAATGTGCTTGAGCAGATTGAGAATTCACCCACTTCAAAATACAATGAAGATGAAATGCATGGTTGCAAGCACCCCATACTGCAAAGAGTCAAAGACAAGTAATTATCAAAGCATTATAAGCCTTTTAAAAAAGGAGGCCAGATTCCACAAACGTCATGTCAATACTATCCACAACAAATTTATGAACCCAATCCATATTGCAAAAAATCAAATGTCACTGTTCTTATTTTATATATTTAGGGGAACCACTTCCTCATTTTCAAAATCCACTGACATTCCTAAATCTGGAGTTTAATTAGCATTTTATCAGAAGTTAAGAAACAGAAGAGAAGAAGAGGGGAAAATGGAAGACAGCAAAATGACATGCGTAGACATTCTATTGGCAATCATCTTGCCTCCTCTTGTTGCTTACCGCAAGTTCGGTTGCAAGGTACTACTCCCTTCTCCTACTCTCTTCTTGATAACATATTACAGTAATTCGCTTTGGACATTCAGTAATCAAATTCACTAGTTCAATTACTTTAAATGCATAAACCAACTAAATAAAAGGCTTCCTTCCAGCTAACTTAAAACTACTGCAGCCGAAAACTTGAATATTGCCTGTAAAAACATGGCATGTGATAAATTTTCCACTCCCAAATTCGGCTTGGCTGGGCATGCTTCATCCTCTTTTATACCACCAGCCTTCTAGAGGCTTAGAGAGGTACTAGAGACTACATTTTCCTCCTCTCTTTTTTTCCCCCCCTTTTTGGGGTTCAAGGGTGGCCAAGGCTAAGGATTTGCAAGTGTACAATGCAAATGAAAGTAAAATTTTTACTTTTTCTTCCAAGACATTGGAAATTTTGTATAAAGATGGTGCAGATTTCACATTGTCACACCCCGAGCTACCCTAGGATGCGGACACGGAACCTAGGATCACAAGTGACCCCAAGCTAACCCTGAGCTGGCATATCATAAGCAACTAATATAAACTGGAATATAAAATACTAAGCGGAAGCATAAGACATGAGATAAACTGAAGATGATGGGGAATACCCATTCTAAATCTGAATATAGAATCTGAGAGTTTAACAACAACTGAAAGGTCATACTCAAATACTAAAGTTGAATCTAACTATGTCTGAAAGTAGCCTCTAACTGACTAGAAATGCTGGGACATGCCCTAGCTAGATCTAGCAAATACTGAAAACTAAAAGAATGAAAACAAGGGAAACATGTCTGCCTCGGATAATGAGGACTCACCACTGATGCTGTTGAGCTGAAGATCGGGAACCGATCTATGCATGATCTGACTGCTGAGGACCTGAACCTACATCACGAGAAGATGTAGCGAAGAGTATGCGTCAGTACTTGAAAGGTACTGAGCATGCAGGATAGAGTAAAGCTGAACAACAATTTGTTGTGGATGCATTGGAAGCCCTTAAATTAAGTATTTAATTATATTTTTAGTAGTTTTATTTATTATTCTAGAATAGGGTTATGTTTCATAGTTTTATAAGGATTAGGTTAAGTTATAGTTATTAGTTTGGAATAGGATTTAGGTCTCCTACTTTCATAAGAATTAAATTTCCTATTGATGTACTAAGACTCCTATTTAAAGGGGCTTTTGATGAACAAATCGATAAGTCATATTTCAGAAAAAAGCAAGAGATTGGAGTTCTCTCTTCCATTGAACTCTAAGGTTTCAATCTCCCTTCAATGAGCTGAAGTTATATACAAAAATAGGTTGATTTAGGAATTCGAACAAAGGCAAGGGAAAGTCGAAGTCAATTGATTTAGATTTTCTTGTTCGTCGTCCTGTGACTCGATCCTTCTCTAAGAATCCTAACAATTTGGTACCAGAGCCAATACAATGGACGATGAGATCAGTTCCAGGTTTCAAGAAGAACGTGGGATTACCGAAACACTAATGGACTCTGAACTTGCAGCTATGGAACAATGTCTCAGTGAAAGAATTGTCCAAGTCATTCAAGAACAATTTCTAACCTAGGAATTGGCTCTACAAAAGCAGTAGTCCATGGGGCAGAATCAAGTAATGCCCCGACAATAGGTAAATCAACAAATCTGGCTCCTAGAGGCAATACATTGCCTATTCAACTAGCTGATCATAATCATCAAACTAGTGGTCATTCCAATTCGACAATACCAAGGTATGCAAGGATGGATTTTTCTACTTATGATGGCACCAACGACCCACTAATTTGGGCATATCGTTGTGAGCAATTTTTTGAAAATCAACATACAGCAGATGCAGAAAAGGTTGGAGTGGCTGGATTACACCTGCTGGGAGAAGCACAATTATGGTATTATCAGCTTAAACGAGCGAAGGGGCCAATGAGTTGGGAAGACTTTCAAAAAGAATGTTTCCAGCGATTTGGACCTCCTGAAAATAGCAACCCGGAGGGTGAATTGGTCACGCTTCGACAAACTGGTACAGTTGAAATTTATCAACGTCAGTTTCAAGAAAAGTTGGCTAGGGCTGATGAGCTTATTCCAGAACACTTGCACGTGGGAATATTTATGGCAGGGTTGGGTGATGCAATCAAATTGGACGTGCAATTGCTCAAACCACCTGACTTATCGACGGCTATGAGTGTAGCCAGGGCTTTAGAGAAAAAACAACAACTGCAAAAGGGCAGTAGTCCCAGGCAAGTCTTGGTAGCACAATAAACTTGGCAAAATCAGCTACGAGTTCAGTCGATTCATTTAATACTTAGACCAACAACCAAACCCCATTGGTCAAGCGATTAACTCGTGCAGAAATGGCAGAGAGAAGAGCTAAGGGATTATGCTATAATTGTGACAAACTATATTCAGCCATTCACCAGTGCAAACGACTTTTCTAGCTGGAATTGGATGATTCAACAGACAATATTCCAGAAGTTCTGGATGATTGCCGTGATATTCGAGCTTAAGGACAAGCTCTTTCAATGTAAGAGGGGGGTAATGTTGTGGATGCGTTGGAAGCCCTTACATTAAGTATTTAATTATATTTTTAGTAGCTTTATTTATTATTCTAGAATAGGGTTTATGTTTCATAGTTTTATAAGGATTAGATTAAGTTATAGTTATTAGTTTGGAATAGGATTTAGGTCTCCTACTTTCATAAGAATTAGATTTCCTATTGATGTAATAAGACTCCTATTTAAAGGAGCTTTTGATGAATAAATCGGTAAGTCATATTTCAGTAAAAAGCAAGAGATCAGAGTTCTCTCTTCCATTGAGCTCTATGGTTTCAGTCTCCCTTCAATGAGCTGAAGTTATATACAAAAATAGGTCGATTTAGGAATTTGAACAAAGGCAAGGGAAAGTCGAAGTCAATTGATTTAGATTTTTTGTTCATCGTCCTGTGACTCGATCCTTCTCTAAAAATCCTAACACAATCATAACTGAACCAAAGCATAAATATAAGCAATGATACGAGATAAGTTTGATACTATACTGAAAATACTGAAATGAACTGACTGAATGCAATGACCAAGTTTATAACATGCTGAAACTGAATACTGAACTGTACTGATAATGTGGTCAATGCAATAGATTCTGACTGAACTGTGGGAGCTACTAATAACCGACATAAAACCAAATGAGCTAAATGTGGAGTGTGATGTATACGCCCCATCAAGAGGACCCAATATACCCTGCCAGAGGTATAGAGGCATGACTGGCGTGATCACTAAAATGATGCCCACAGAGGGGACTTACAACCTACAGGGCACGTAGTTCTAGGACTATGAGGGTAACTGACCCTAGTTCACTCGGTATTAAGTTACTCCCAATTGATTATGTAATTAACAATTTATGACTAAATTTCTGTAATACTGGATAACTCAAAATACTGACATGCAAACTGAGAATGCAACATTAATATGTTGATAATGAAACATTCGAAAACTGAGGCATGTAGATGTATCTGAAATAACTGACCTAGCATGTGTAATTCATGAACTAAAAGAACTACATAGCTAGGGTTCTGAATTCATGAAAGAATCTACACAAAGCGATACTAAATTCGTGACAATCTGATTTGAATCATTCTAACAGCTAAAAACCCAACAATTTCTAACATTCAAGAAAACTCTAGGTCTAGATCATATTAAGGGAATCAAGAATCTGACTAAAACTAAGGACCTAATGGGTGAAAGGAACCCACCAGTGAAATCCCACATACCTGGTGACGAATTCCACGGAGAAATCTTTCGATTTCGAGGCTGGAACTGACGAAAATCTGATGCGTTCTTGAACTGGGGCTGGGTCGACTCTTTCTCCTTCTTTTCGTTCAACTTGATGAATTTTTGGAGAATGAGTTGACTAGGGTAAGTTCTAATTAAGTTGCTAGGTTTAAACTGACCAAAACTACGTAGTTTAGGGGTCCAGCGCATAAGGGAAAGGACCAAAATGACCCTAACTTAATTCTGGCGAAGCCCATCCACGTTAGGAATGACGGTCCGTCGTTTGACCTACCGACCGTCGTTTGGGTTCGTCGGTCAAATCTGACCGACAGGGTTTCACTAAAACGAGCATAACTTTTTACTCGAAGATGGGATTTTAGCAAACTCGGTGGCGTTGAAAGATGATTCAATTATCTATCATAAGGTGGGTCATGGGCCACCTAATTCCTTTTGTGCTAAAAGTGATGACCATTTGAAGTTGATCCATCAACAATTTCCCTCTAACTGGCTGCTGACCCCTCGACCGTGGGTGGGATCAGAGACTATTAAGACTTGGGCCTTAACGACGGAACCCCACCTACGGTCCGTTCGTGGGTGGTTCCATTAGTATTGGCACCAGATTTTCTGAAAACTAGGATTTTCTTCGTTTTGAAATCCGAGGTGTTACACACATGGTCTCTGAAAATTTTCTTTTCTGTGCTGGAAACTGTATTTTGCTGACTATCCTTGGGTGGATACCTGGTATTCTCTATGCTTTTTGGGCCCTCAACTCCTCACCAAATGGTCTTCCTTTCCTATGGTAATTGTTCTTAAATTGCATCCTTTCCACTGCTAAATAGAAAAAGGGTAAAAGATAATTCTGTCATTTTAGTTTGGAGGAGCATTCAACTAAGATGTAACAGCTTGAAAATTCTCTCAATTTGCTTAGAACACAATCTAGAGTTCAAACAATATACTCTACTATATATGAAGAGTATCTAATTCATTTTTTTTACTTTGCTTGACAGGTGGGTGTATAAAGGCCCCATTTCGACATAATACCCCTTCAAGTTTCATGCTGATACCTATCGGCTCATTGAGAAGCAGTCCAGATACAGAAAGAATAAAGTGCCTATGCTCTTCAAGAAATTGCCATAGAGGGGAGAGTACTTCGAGACAGAACTTCTGCTTGTTCTTGTGTATATAAACTAGTGTCTAGAATTCTTGTTACATATATCACTTCTCTATCCTTTTTTTACTTTATTAAGGTTACTGTGAACAATTTGTGTAGGAATGGAAATGTCATATTGTAGTTTAATGTTTGGAAGGTAAATTACGGCCAAGAGGTCACAACTTAAACTTGATTGAATTTTCTGTCTTCTCGTTATTCACCCTTTAAGAAGCTCTGTTCCAATACTGTAGCTTTTGGCAAATAACTTAAAGGCCAAAAGGTCTCAAGTTAGACCTAGTTGAAACATTTGTTTTCTTTTATTAACCCTATAAGTAAGTCTACACCATACTATATCCTTTCCGAGTCACACTGGATGGTCAAAAGGTCATAACTAAAACCTATTTGGAGAAAATCCAGACGTCTTCACCACTGAACTTACAAAGGAATAAAAAAGAATTGTCTAGTCCTGTATCCCCATCTCTTCTCTTACATAAACCAAGGCCATTAGGATTGGTCGTCTTGCTAGCAGGATTTAAAAAAACTAACAGAGGAAGTAGTTTCATACTTTTATTCCATGAATAACCACCATAATTTATTCTTACTTTTTCTTTTTCTTATCCAACTTCAAGGAAATTACATATCCAAACAAGGAGAGAATAAGAATTTTTTTGTGGAAACTATTGAGAAGTTGTGATTTTCTGAAAACTCCTGCTTTACAGGAACTTATACAAGTCAATACCAGCACTTGAAGCCTATGCTCATTCCTAAACCCAAATTTGATCTTTTCTAACATGCATAATTGTGCATAAAAGTTGTTGTTGGCTGATGGTGATACAGTGTGATTATTCAAGCTTCCATCAGAGTAGATAGACATTAGTCTTCATGGGAAGAAGCATGATACAAATAGATTCAATACCACAAACGTCTCTCTACTAGGGAAAATCAAATGGATAATTAACAATCTATATTCAAAATTGAGCCAGTAATATGAACTAGTCATAGCAAGACATAGTCAAGCCACTGAAATGCTCTGTAACACAGAGACACATAATATGTTTGGGTTTTTTGACGAAGTAAGAGTTGATATTAAAAGCATCAAGAAGATGCATAGTATGTTAATACTGATTCTCAAAGAATACAACATTCGTGACAAGTGTTTGTAGTATCTTTTAGTGACAGCTTATGGTGAAAATATTTGATTAAAATACTCAGTTAGCTGTTATAACACACCCTATATTAACAATTACCTTCAAAGTCTCTTTCTAAGCCTATATTTTAGAAGGTTCACTTCTGTTAACCACAAATTCAAAAGAGGGAGAAGTTGTCTTGAGAAAGTTTCTTTTGCAATGGAGGATAATTGGACAGCTCCAGCCTCCAGATGTATCACAAGTTTCAATTGAAAAGTTCTCTGGTACAGCTGCTAACAATGTTACTTGGACAAAAGATACTCTTATTAGCATGTTAGATGCAGTTTTCAGTAACACACCTACTATGCATCTAAGAAATTGTACCTTACACCAAATCAAACGAATTAAAACTAACTATTAAGGACTGCAAATATTGTCAAGGAACAGTTTGTAGCTCTCCTTGTGTTCATGAGTAACATCAATGTAGAAATATGCAAACCTTGAAACCTAATGCAGGGGGAATTTTCCCGTTTTGTCAAAGAAATGATGAATGCACAATTACATTTTCTTTTTTCTCTTAGCAAGATAGTCCAGCTGGCTTATGGCCTCAATTGAAAGGCACAAATGCAAAGTCTAGGAACCAGAATATTCTGATGCTTGAATTATTTCACCAATTGCATCAACAATGTTTCTCAAAGTTGAAAGTACAAATACATATAGACAATGTACAGACAGATAAAGCAATACCAATATGCAATCTACAAAACATAATATTTCATCCAGTAAACATCTATGAATTGGTGCAACTCATTGGATATACAGATACATTAGGTTTACATGGGAATGGTGATCCAGTATCTTATATGCCTGAGAAAACTATTAGGGAGAGATAAACAGGCTTACTTAGTGGACAATCATCACCAGGGAGTTTGCAATCAGGACAACAACCATCAAAAGCCATCCTACATATACCACAAGTTTCATCCTGAGCATCCCATGTCCATGAAGAAACCGCATGCCATCTGCAATGCACGAGGAAGTAAAAAAAGTAAGATGAAGTAACCACGCCATGTATTCTTAAGTCCGACAACAATTAAAATACCAAATGCCGTGAAGAGGACATACTCTATTCACGATCCCAGCAAAACACCCAATAGAACAAGTTAAGGGAAACTTCATGATATACTGATATAGCCAATCCTCAAGGAAATATGCCAACATATCCTTCAGTCAATGAAACTAACAAACTTGCAACATTAGGCTTACCCTCCATTTACTTAGTGAAACAATCCATGAAACACAAATTAAAGTAGATTTGTGGGGGAGTTCAATGGCTCTACATTCTCCAACAAAATTCAGAAATCAATGCTATTAAAATCCTAAGATCACAAGATAAGTCATATCCAATCACTAATTACATATTTAGATAGAAAATAAGCTTTCATATCGAAATTATTTAGTAACAGTTGCTATAATTCACTGCACTTATTATCTGCTCAAGCAACATACATATATCGTATCCTTCATTTAAATATTTCAAATCAATGACATAATCACAAAAGGATACGCAAAATCTTGACTTTCATTGGCTCGTTCTCTGTAATATCAACACCACAAAACGGAAATTCGTAAATTATATGAGAAATGATAATTAAAAACACTCTTCACAGAAAATAAATAATAAGGAATACTACGTTAAAAGAGAAAATAACCTTTTTCTACGACAAAATTGGTGGTTAATCTACTGTTTCTGCAAGAAATTTGAAATTTTGAACTGAAATTTCTTGGTTTAGGGTTTTATACCAACTCTGAAAATGGCGGAAAAACTAGTGAAAAATATGGAATGATCCTACCCAGTGAGCCTGGCTTAGGCTTAGGCTTAAGGCCTAGACTGAACTAGCCCATATCGTTATCACATGGGCCGTTAATGATTTTGGATTTATTTGGTTGGAGAGCAAGTTATGCCGAGATTATTAGAAATGCAAAAGCAAATCAAATCTCCCTGGTTTATTTTTATAAGATACATTCTTGTAACTTGTAAGGGTAATGGTTTCTAACTATGTATGAAAAAAGATTTCGTTTTGACATTCCGCTCCCTTTATTTTATGAGGTTTTATTCAGGCCTATGAACTTGTTCAAAATTAGTGTTTGAAACCTCATATAGTTTTGTTCCATTGAATGTGTATGGCCGTTTTAAGTTGTTTTTGTTAAATTGGTTGTAACTACCCTAATTACCACATAAAATGGTATTTGATTGGATAATATTATTTATCTTACTAATTTGACTATTGTAATTCATATCATTGATAAAAGAAAAAATGAAACTGACAGTTGCAAAGAGAGAAATACATCATATTACTACATCCTATAATGAAATTTGATTAGAAGCATAATTTATTCTACTAATTTGACTATTGTAATACACAACATTGATAAAAGAAAATATTAAAGTAACAGTTGCAAAAAGAGAAATACATGACAAGTGAAAATGTAAATAGTTTAATGAATATAATTTTTTAAAAGTTGTGAAAGTTATATATAAATTGGAGGGGGGGTATTATTTAAATTTTACTCTATCTTCACTTTTTTTTTCTCAGTTTTCAACATATGAAATTCACTTCGTCATACATTGATTATAACTTACTATTTGTCTATAAAAATTATGACCTCTAATAAGAAAAAAAAATTAGTGTTTGGAATTTATGATTTATCTATTAATTTCCAAATTCACTTTTGTCCATGTATGATGTATCTAATGACTATGAAATCTCGTAGGATGACCGTTATAATTTGACTTTAAAGCTTACCATAGTTACCTTTTATACAACTCATTCATTAAAATGTTTACATGCATCATATGATCCGTAAGATATGTGAAAATTGAACATATCACATTTTTTTGTTAAATAGAATTAAAGTCTATGAATAAGTCATGAAAAATTTCGACTAATGATTTTTTATTATGAAATAAATAATAACCAAATTATTAGAGTTGATTTTAAAATACAACTTTTTAAACTACAATTCCACTTAAAAAATGTTATTAACAATCTTATTTTACTCATCTTTTATGTTTCTATATCAGATAGGGTTGCAGGAAAATTAGTAATTATTTATTTGTTCTCTTTTTTCTACGTAAGAAACACGTCTACGAGATGTAAATTTTTAACAATTTTATTTTTTGGGATAAACCAGTTATGACACTATGACTCCGCCCCTGGTCAGGTAGGAAAAAAAATTGTATTGGCAATCAAAATGTATCAAAATTGAAAATATTTGGGCACTAAATTTTTTCCAAATATGTTTGATCATCAATTCATCTTCCAGATATGCAAATAAATACAAAATCTTCCATATTAATTAGTGAAACATCTTCATATTTGTATATAACATGCCCATTCCAAGAAACTAAAGAGCACAGAACTCTACATCTACCATATTTTTTCACCTTGTTTGCATATTTGTTGCATCCAAGAAAGCCAAAAAAATGACGAGAAAGAAAGTGAAATTAGCCTTCATCACTAATGACTCGGCAAGAAAAGCAACATTCAAGAAAAGGAAGAAGGGTCTGATGAAGAAGGTGAGTGAATTGAGCACCCTTTGTGGGATTGATGCTTGTGCTATTATTTATAGCCCTTATGACACTTCACCAGAAGTATGGCCAAACACCATGGGAGCTCAACGCGTGCTCGCGGAGTTCAAAAGGATGCCTGAGATGGAACAGAGCAAGAAAATGGTGAATCAAGAGAGTTTCATAAGGCAGAGGATTGCTAAAGCGAGTGAGCAATTGAAGAAACAGAGCAAGGAAAACAGAGAGAAGGAAATGACTGAAGTTATGTATCAGGGGTTGACTGGAAAAGGGCTTCAGAATTTGAATTTGGGAGATTTGAATGATCTTGGATGGGTAATTGATCAGAATTTGAAGGAGGTTTATAAGAGGATTGAGACAGTTAAAAAGGGGGCTTCGACTTCCTCTTCTTCTTCTTCTGTTGCTGCTGCTGCAGTGGCTGCAGCAGCAGCAACATCGCAGGCTGTTGCTCCACCGATGGAGCAAAAGCCTGCTGTGGTTGAATTGGGATTGGATCCGATGCAGAGGACACAAACAGAGTGGTTTAGTGATTGGATGAACAGCAACACAAGTGATCAGCATATTGGTTATGGACATGCAGATGAGATGATTTTGCCCAATTTTAATGATAATCATAATGCTAATGTGTGGCCTAATAATTTCTATCCTTAGATTTATTTTCTGCTTCCTACTTCTTTTCTGGATTTTTACTTATGTCATTTTTATTTTTGTTATTTTCTGATTCTGCCACGATGGATATGAATTATTACAGTACATGTTTTTTTCTTAATTTACGGTGGCTAAATTTCTTTTCTTCTTTTTTTCCGGTGCTTTGATAGATTGTATTTACCATATATATATAAATAAATAAAAGTGTGTTTTGACAGTTTTTATTTATTCGCGCTATGTTATTCTTATATATGTAAATTAAATTAATATTCTCGACTCGGTGGTGCTACTATTAATAACTTCATTCTCCGTCATGTTTTAATGCAGAATACACTTTTATAAAATTATTAGTGCAAGATATGTAGGCACAAATTCTTGTTCAAACATGAACATATAGTGAACAACGTTAATCTTAATTCGTTCGGAGTAACATATAGAAATAGAAAGTCACAAGGAAGTAGAAAATTACAATGATTTTGATCTCTCTAAAAAAAAAGAGTAAAATACATATATAATAAATTATTAACGTAAAATAAAATTTTATTCGAAACCATAATTTTCTTATGTGTCCTTAAAAAATTATAAGAAGATAATATTACACAATGATATTTTTGTAGTTTAAAAAAGTAACTGATCGATAGGCAACACAAAAAAAAAACTTTGTTAATTAAACAGTGTTATATTATGTCATTACAATCCACTCTTTACAAAATATCATTAGTCCCTCTCCAACACATTCCTCTTATGTAAGTAGTGCAAGTGAGATGGTCAAATTAATGACATTTAGAAATTAGAACCTTATTCTAGCTAGACTGAGCTATTTGTCACTAAGAAAAAAAAAACTAATATTCCATTAACAATATTAATTTCTCAGTGGTGTTAAAATTAGACTAATCAAGTTTATGCACCCAACTTGTCGAACGATTGATGAACCTAATTAACTTGTGGACTAGAAAGGAATAAAAGAGTAACAAAACGAGTATATCATTCTCAATCCACTATCCAACATCCAAATAGTAATTAATTCTCTATCTAAAAAAGCTTAAAATAAAGAATGAATAATGGATAGAGAGGAGTGAGAGCTTTCTGAGGTCCAACTGCAACAAGAAATTATTTGAGAAGTTGTCTCGAGTCACCCTGATTTTATAATCCGTACATGCCGTTATAAGTTTGGACAAATTATTAACATGTTATTAATTAACTCAGTTTATTTCAGTTCATAGAAAATTAGTGTGATATTTAGCCCAAATTGAGCCATGACAAATTTTGTTAAAATATTTTAATTTTTTTTTTTGATAGGTTATATGTAGCATAATAAAATAATAATAATAATTTATTAGGTATAAAAAATTATAAAAGAATAAATATAGCAATTAAAATTTAATAAGAATTGATTGGATTAAGTTATGACTCGATATTTTAGTCTAAAACTCATTTTAGTCCAAATAACTTGCTTAAATTCAATTCGACCATCATTTGACACCTATAATCAGGATGGTCAAAGGTGTGGATGAGTTGAGGCTTAAGTTAATAGATGTGCGTACAAGTCATTAACCCTTACTCTTACTCTTAGGCTAAAATGGTGATGGATCAAAATTGATTAAATAATTTGGTAAAGATTTTCATAAATCAATTTAAACTATATTCAATCCAACTTTTAAATAAGCTGAATTAATTATAAATTAATCAATCCAACTCACTTCTACTCAACACATTTTTGAACCAACAACTTTAAAATGAATTTTGAGTATTTTTACTTATTTGCCTTTGTGACCCATGAAATATTCTTGACCAAATTAAAACTCCTTTTGACAGCCATGCAAACTTTATGTTGTTACTAATTATAGGAAACAACGTGCAATTTGTTAGTGAAGGGATGTGTCATAACCAGGTCTAAGGATTCTCATTGACTAATCAAATTCTCTCTGCGTGAAAATTCTGGAGGCTCCAATTCAATTGAAAGAGCGTATTATTCATTCAACCTGATTCTTGCTTGGAGTTGAAGAATATTAATCAACTACATATATATATTTTCTTTGTTTAGATGTTTTTAGTAAAAAATACACTACTAGTTTAAATTCTTGTTTTGGCAAGCCCTTGAAGCAAGAATTAAGCCAATAATGTACAGAGAAGGAATAAGTTACAGTAAACAAACAAAAGAGTGTAGTCACCAAATTAAATGTTATAACCATAGATAAGGGTGGTGGTGAAATGATACGATATTCATTCAATCGTGAATTTTGGGTATGAAAAAAATTCTATCAAGAACACTTTCCTTATAAATATGTCTTATACAATGTGAATCTAAATTAATAGTGGTCCTAATATGAATACCGAACATCTAACATCGGATGAAAAACTTTTTTAAAAAAATGTTTTAACACGGGGTAAACGTTATGAAAAAAATTTACCTAAATTTTTCTCATAACGTTTTAAAGTCACAATTACAGACATGCTTGAGGGGTACGTACCCAAGAAACAGGAATGAAGAAACTAATAGGGTACATTACACTAAATATTCTTGTAATATAAACATCAAACTATTACGTACATTTTTAAAAAAAAAATCAAATCTTATGGACATAGTCTAATTATCATGAGATTAATATTTTATCATGATATCAGGTCCTAATTGAATTCAAGTGAACTGAGGGACGTCCCTTGGTTCAAACCGACACATTCCATCCATATTCTTAAACCAACCCACCTTATTCCGACGTTGTCGTGGTCTAATTTTTTGCAAACATCAAGTAATCCTTCGTTGATTTTGACCCTCAAATTTCACTTGTTTCTAATAATATGTGGTCTAGTTTTTTGCGAACATCAAGTAATCCTTTGTTGATTTTGACCCTCAAATTTTCACTTATTTTTAATAATATGTGGTCTAGTTTTTGGCGAACATTAAGTAATTCTTCGTTGATTTTGACCTTCAAGTTTTCACTTGTTTTTAATAATATGTGGTCTAGTTTTTGGCGAACATCAAGTAATCCTTCATTGATTTTGACCCTCAAATTTTCACTTGTTTTTAATAATATGAGTTTTTTATGAATTTCTTCTTTGTTATCGGGATCGATCCCTATGCCATAATGTCTCAAAATAAGTAGGTCGTAGAGATTTCTTTTTATTTCTTTGCTTCAAATTTTGTGAAAACTCCGTTCTATCATCTCTCAGTTGTTAAGGACAAATTGGAAAAAAAATTCCCATGGGAATCTTGGACAAAGAAAACAAACCCTTGAAATTACATTATTGAATGGGGGGGGGAGGGGGGGAGAATGGTGTGCTTCAAAGTTTCAAACAGCACAAAAAGAAATTAGAGACCCTCGTAAAAGGGATTAATACAAATGGGCCAATCAATCTCAGTGATGAATGGTGATTAAGACAGAAAAGTATAATTCTAGCAAAGTCTAAAGTATAATACTTGTAGAGGTATCTTCTAGCCTGTATCTTTGGTTTAAGTGAATTATGCCACTATCTTTCTGCATCAATTGAAAATGATGTGTGACAAGAATTAACATAATCTAAATGAGTGAGCTGGAGACTAGAGAACCAATGAATCACCCCTCCAAATTGTGTATATTTTAATCCAAACATGTGTCTCTACATGTAAATACTGGAGTCTTTCACCTTTTTGACGGCGATCGTGGACTACAGCTCAGTTGACGAGTTATCCACACCTTTAAAGAAAAAAGTACTATACAAAAAATTTCATGAGACGTATTTCTCCAATTCTTGAACTTGATTTAGAAAACAATGAGATATTTGATTCACCTAAATCCTTTTTTTTTTTTATTATTATTATTACTTACCTAAACCCTAATTCATAATGATGGATGACGCTTATTTAATTTATCAAGTCAAATTATTTTGACCTATCCAAAGTTAATATACATAAATTCCTCCCACTTGTAATTGCAAAATGCATGCGTTCTGATTTGGCTGAAAGAATATTAATTCCCATAATTAGTGGACGAAAAGCAACATTAATGAAATAGCGGCAAGATCCTGTTGAGTGCTTCAAGCCCAAACACAAGGAGCCTCTAATGTCACTTCACTAACATTATTGCCTGATTTTGCACGCTCACTTGCAATTAGTGGTGGCAAATGGGCGGGTTGGATTAAATTTTGGCGGATTGAAAATAAGTAACATAAAATGGCCAATAATTCAACCCGTCCATATTTGATATGAGTAAAAATTAATTGGGTAAAATACTAGTTTACTTATATTTACCCATATTTTCATAAATAAATAGTTCTCTACTAAAGAATTCAACATGGAGAAAATATTTGAATCTTTTTTTAGATGAAAATTGTTTTAAATACTTTATTTAGTTATATTGTATCATAAAAGTAAAAAAAAAACTCCTATAACTTTTCAATATAATATAAATTTATGTAATAACAAGAGGAAAATATTTTTAATTTCAAAGTAAATGAATATTTACATTTTAGGACTAAAACATGCTTAATACACTTTAAGCAATGTCAATACTAATACATGATTTTCTTATTTTACACTATTATTTATTATCCAATACAAATTAAACAAATAAAAAAATAAAATATAATTATAATTATCAAAAGAAATGTACATTTAAAATATATATTTTTTGGAGGGCCAAAGACTTCATCTTTTCAATTATAGAGAAGAATAATTAATTTTTACAGAAGACATAAAAAGGAAGAAAAGTTACAATAATTTTAGTGATATCATGTATTTTGAGTGAACAAAAGTTGGAAGCTTAATCCATACTTTACCCATATTTTACCCATATTTTTATGGGTTGAATATGGGTATCAACTCATATTTTATAACCCATATGAAAAATCACTCACCCAACCCATCAAAATATGGACGGATTGGACGGATCACCAAAATATGGGCTCATTTTGCCGGCACTACTTGCAACTAATATCATACTATCGTCATAGTAAGAAAGAATTTATTTTGAGTGTGTTTGGTATTGTCAAAAATATTTTCAATTTTTCTTAAAATTTGGTTTGTTAAATTGTTTGGAAAATATATCTTTTTTTTAAAAAAATAAGTTAAGTTTCTTGAAAAGAAGAAAACAACTTTCCGATTAGAAATAGAAAAAAAACAAGTTCCGTATTGACATTCCACATGGATTATATTGTTTCTTTCCTATCCTTCAATAGCTAACAGCCCTAGCCCCTAGCCCAACCCCACCCTCATCCCCATAGTGTTTGGCGACAAAATTATGTACAAATATTTTTGGAATAATATATTTTTTTACTTATCAATCACCAAAAAATTATATCACACAAAAACATTTTCCTAATACCGGACATGCCCTTAATTCAGGTCAAGATCATTTTTCTTCTCATCAAGAGAAAGCTACTCTCTTAGTTTATTTTCACTTGTTCATTTTAGACTTTACACGCTCTTAAGAAATAATAATTGGTATGAGTATTTTACTATAATGTCCATATTAATTAATGTTTAGTATTAGATCTTGAAAAATGATTTGTGGATTACGTAATCAATGAATAGGGTAAACCATGAAAAAAAAAATAACCAACAAAAGTGAAAAAATATTTTTGAAATAACGACAAAAAGTGAATGATTGGAGTATTTGGTGAAAATGAAAAATGAATTTAAGATTCTAGTTGTTATTAGGAACGACATTCTTTAGAAGAGAACTATAAATGTGTCCTATGTAGCATGCACACGAATAGGAACAAGAAATGACCACCCTTCTTCTTGGAAGACATTAAAGTCTAATTGATTCCACAAAAAACGAATAAGAGGTAAACCAAAGGGGGCATATTCCTTGGCTAGCTCCTATTTTTCCTCTTCCTTTGAACGCAAGCCACTAAATTGAAAGCTTACACACTGACCCACCGTACCATTATTACTTGTCTCCTCTAAAATTCAACACTTCCATGCATCCATCTCACACTATTCACTATTCTGACTATGTACTCTATTCTCCTTTATTTTATCACTTTATTCAACAAGATCATACCCAATATTTTATCGTTGCATCAATAACGACATTGTGTCACCTGTCGTGCCCATATATCAATAAGGAAAATATCATTTAACTTGAGATTTGTTAAGAATATTGTTCTTAAGAATATTAATCACACAACGTATCCTTTGAATTCAACAAGTTGGACTAGGGACATAATTAACAAAATATCAAGAAAGACGCCCAACTTGGAAGAGATGGCCGGAGAAACAAGGACTTCGAAAATTTTGTAATTAACTCTTCGAAATATTACCATGTTTATATATATAATAGGTATATTGGATTTACGTCTAGGGGACTTGGATTAGGCCTTTCATAGACCCTTATTAAGGCAGGTTGGTTTACAACATACATCTTTCCTTGCAATGACCCAATCGACCTTGTGCATGCGAGTTCAGGTCCAAATCGGACAATATGTCACTAGCAAGCTAGACCGTTACATACACTCTTTTAATTGAGATTCCTATAAATTAATTTCCAACATATATATGTTTGTGTGTATATGATTGTTTGATGAATGCATGATATATAGTAAGTTGAACATGATTTTAATTAGTGGGGGTCGGGTGCGTCCACTATCTAGCTCGTGAGAGACTAAGATTCGATTTAATTAAAAGTTATTGTAGAAGATATATGAGAACTTATAAAACGGCTATCTCATTCACAAAATAACTTTTGCATTATTAGAGATCTTGGTGATTATGATGGATATAGAGAGTTAAGAAAATATCTAATAATATGCAAATAAAGTCAAACAAACATATCTACTTTAACAGTAAATATATTTTATCCAACAATTGGTCATGTCTGGACATATATCAAACTTTAATACCACTTCAATGTGAGCAGATAGAACTTTAATTCTATGCTTTACAGAATAAACTTGTTATACTATTTTAAGGTTTTAAATGAAATATTATCGTGCCAAATATTTTTTATGTTCTTTATCCAAGGGGTATCCAGCAAATTAAAGCTGGATAAGAACGAGTTATTCTCCAAGAATATTCTTAAATTTGTGTGTTATAAAACTTCTAATATAAACTTTCCTAACATATCGATCTTTAATTTCCTTAAGGCATGGTGTGTGTGTGTGTTTTTATTCACTTTTATTTGATGCAGGGTTTTATTTGTTAGAAATGTCTCTAATTCAGCTCATGATAAGAGGGTTAATTAGCAAATAGTTTAGTGTAAATTGTTGACTCCATTTGCACATTGATCTGGATATTATAGAGCCAGAGGTCTCTCTTTTCTACCCATATTAGTCTATTATTTCATATTCAACAAATTATAGACAAAGTTACAAATTAGAGTAATAAATCAGCAGATTGAGTTGAATTTTGTTAGGTAAAAATGGGTTAAGTTATTAAATAAGTGAATAATTAATCTGCCCGAAAGTCACTAGAGCTAAAATGCATGTCATAGCTCAATCCGCTACCCAATTCTTACTAGTAATTTTTAATTATTTTATTTGTTCTTTTTATATTCTTTTAGTATCTGATTAGATATGTTTTTCCTTATTATCGTTATATATAGACAAATCAAATTATTTTTAAAAAAATGTCCTTTTTAAAAAAAAAATTGCAAAATTTTTCATATTACATACCAGTTCAATTTTTGATGGACTGAAATAGATTCATGAATGAACAAATAAATAGATAGAATAGACAAAATATGTTTTTATGGATTAATTTTACCGCCACCACCGATACAAATGAAAGAATGTCTTTATCGTTACAAGTGTGGCTAATTAAGAAATCAAATATGTTCCTAAAAATATAGGAATTAAAATTTCTTCTTTTTTAAAGAAAAAATGTAACAGCATATTGGGCTGCTTATATAGTTATCTACATTTCATCGGTGCTTCACACATTTTTCTACCATAATTACTTTGAATCAATACCTAAAAGTTGAGGTTGATTATATGGTTCCTTGGTTGTATTCATAATTCACGTGCTCTTTTTTATAAGCTTGTATTTGTTTACAATTGTATCCAATATTATAAATTCCTTATATTTTTTTATATATAAGTCTAGAATATAATTAACTATTAAACATATTTTTTTTCTAACGGCTTAAGCTTTTAAATGAGATAGTTACATCATAATCGAATCTTATCGCCCTCATATCAAAAAGTATTTTTACGTGCTTGACCCATAAAAAAAAATATTTATCACACGTGCATATATTTAAATTACAACTATCCCACACAATTTTACAACTATAGTGTGCTGGCATTTTATTTTATTTTTTAAGAGATAGAATTAAAAGAAAATAAATAAATCCTGATAATTAATTAAACCATGACATTGTTTAAACATCACATTAATTAAACATTTTGGGTTAGTTGATTCTTTACCTACTTTCTATTGGCCGGTGCAATCAGATAGACTTCACTATACCAAAATATATAAAGTATAAACCAAAAAAAAAACGTGTATTTGGTAAATTATTTCCTGCATCTTATACAAAAATGATACTTATATATTAGCATACTTAATTATCACATGTTAATAAATCTAAAGCTTCACTAACATTCTCACTTAAAAAAATTAGAAGACGGTGCCTAGTGGATTTCAAATACTAGTAGCATTATCCTTTTTGTAAAAGGCAATTTTTAATACGGAATCCAAATTTTATTAAATAGTACTAACATTTTACAGTATATAAATAGCACACAGGCATTAAGTCACGTTCAGTCACGAGCAACATTTTTTTTTCTGTAAGTATGATTTTAATTAGCGTGAGGAATCTAAATGAATTATAATTAAATACAACCTAATATAATATGTATACTGTCATTTTTGGAGCATATATGTCGACATTTGCAATTTGTTAGTGGGTGTAGATTGAACGGTGATTACTAGGTCTTCTCATTTTTTTTAATTTACTCCATTAATTTTGATTTATGTGATTGGTTTTGTAAGAGTTTTTGGTCAAAAACATCATTTAACTATACCTAAAACATTATGTACATCCTTCAACTAGCTTATTGAACAAAAATCATCCTTCATATATTCAAAACTTAGCAAGTTTCATCCTTCTGTGAAATTTTTGTTTAAAAATTTTAACAGACCCACATCTTGTGCAAGTCACATGACTCTAACACCTCAAAAATCAAGTCCCTCAAACCAGTAGTAGACCAATTATTAGGTGTTTGACCATATATTATTGTGAACTTTTAAGAAGTAGCTTTTGTTTTCAAAGTGAAAAATATTTTTTTAAGTTGTGTTTGATATTAATACAAATGGAAGTGGTTTTTGATTTTTTGGTGAATAATTTAGAATGAAAATACTTTTTTGTTGTTTTTAAAATACTAAAATTTTATGAATGTATTTGAATGTTAAACTCTGGAAAAAAAAAATCTTGACTAAACACCTAAGCTATCCTGAGTTCGCTTTTGCATGTGCCAATTTTGTTGGGTGAATATGAGCGATAAAAGAAAGAGAAAAACAACAAAGCTAGGTTGATTCTTCTTCTGTGTAGTGGTTGAATTGTGATTATATTTGATTTGGGTATTGAGTTTAGAAAGAAAAAGTGGTCCGAGACTAATTAAAAATAGGGGAAAGCGTATGCCTGAATTGGTATCATAATTGGAAAATTATAAGTGACGTTGTGTGGAAAGAAATGAGAAAGGACAATACAATATGTTAATCAAAAGTCTTCAACAAGAAATTTTTGCTTGGTATTGTGAAAATTGAGAGAGGAAATCGTAAGAACAGATCATGTCAGATACAAGAGAAGAAAATAGTCTTAAAAGAATATTTTGATGGTAATAAACTTTAACAATCTCAAATTAGAAAGCATAAGAGATGCAAGAACAAGAAAAGGAATGAATTGAATCTTTGGATTGCATTGTAAAAAGTTATCATGGGGTGGAGTCTATTAGTTTTCTTAACAAAGTTTCATATAAGGATAAAACTTGCTAAAGTTCAAATATATTAAGGATGATTTTTGTTCAATTTGCTAGTTGAAGGATGTATATTAAGTTTTGGCTATAGTTATCAAGGTGATGTTTTTGGTCAAAAACTCAATTGTGTAATGTTATTTCGATTACGAAGGAGATAAATTAGTTGTATTTATATATGAAAAATCAAAATATGATGATATAATGCAAGGTCATTATTTGTGTGTGTGATTATAGAAGTATTATATTATGGATTTTTTAAAAAATTAAGTTAATTTATTTTTAAATATAGAAAATTTCGTTCGTTTTAAGTGTGATTGATTAGGCCATTATTTAGATTTTGTCTCTATTATTAAAAGTTGTACATATAAACATTGGATGATAGTTTAACTTTAGATACAAAATATTAAACTATCATCTAAAATTTGTAATAACTTACAAAATTCTAAAGTGTAGTCTAACATTTTCTCGTAACGCTCAAAGGAATCTATAGATCATCATTTAAAAGATATATACAATGATATAAAAAGGGAAGACATTTACTGAACAACTAACCCAAAAAGAATTAATAACCGGCAAAAAATCACAGACTTATATTGGACATTCTACTAAGAAAATAGTCACTTAAAACGGAATAGAGTAGTAAATGGAGGCATTGAATTCAAAGTTAGAACCAAATCCATGAAAATTTATTCGTTCAACCTAAATCTTGCCTGGAGTTGAAGAATAAACAATTATTTGCTTCTCAATTTCTCTTAGACTAGTTATGTTTAATTAAGTACTGTTTTAATCCTTTTTTGGTCAAACATTATGACAAGTTAAAGCCAAAGTATTGTGCAGGAACGAAGAATAAACTGCAGTCAAAAAAATAAAATAAAATAAAAGCTACTCCTATACAGTAGTCACCATTTAAGGTGAAACAATATTATACTACCTATGTTTTCCTTGATCTTTGCTTCTCCTTTTCTCTTAAATATAAATAAATATAAATATTCCTTTTGAAGTGATTTCGAATAGCCAATAGGTTCGAATACTGCATTTACATACCACCAAAAGATGATACTGGAGTGTACGTATTCCCAAATCCTTAATCAAAGCTATATTGAGTTCAAGCTTTAGGTATGAAGTTAATTTTAATAGGAAGTGCTTTATCGTTAAATTGAGACCTTTTTTTTTATGTAATTCCGACTTATTGAACTTCAAAACAAATATCAGATATTGAATGAAAAAAAAAGTAGTACATTTACACGATGTAGGGTAAAACTATAATCACAATTTTTTTGAGTTTAAATTAATTTATTTACACACTTGCAACATAAAACTATGTATATAATCAAATAGGCACAAAATGAAACCTCTGAGATAGACCTTACACCCTCACTCAATATTGGATTTGTTACTAATTGTTGGGCAAAAAATATTTTTAAAAATATTTAAGTATTATTTGATATTATCCACTATAGATCCATGATTTTATCCGAAAAAAGTTACTATTCATTATCACTACAATTTTTTATAGAATTTTTTATTCAGCTACAAATATAAAATTTTATTGGAACATGTAACATGATCAATGCTCACAAGTCATTTTCCTTTCCATTTCCCCAAAACCAGTCTCCCGCCACCCCCACCAACTAAAAAATAAAATAAAATAAAATGAGAAGATTACTTTAAGACTATAATGAAGTAATTGCAGTTGGCGATTCTCTGTATTAATAGAAATAATTAAAATAAACACATATAGTAACAAAAATAGCTCCTAGAGAATAAAATAACCTTAATTAATTCAAAAAAATCCCTCCTTTTCCTTCAACTTTATTCATTTTTCTTTTTTTCTTAAGAAACTCAAATGCCCACACAAGAAAAATTCCGTATGAATCTTGAAAAAAGTGCAAATTAAAGAAACTCCTGAAAACTGCTTAGTGGAAAATTGGTGGGGTTCAAAATGTTGAAATAGACAGCACAAGAATGAAGGGACCCTTCATAAAAAGGATCAACAGAAATTGGCCATCCTTTGTGTGAATAGAAATTACAGCTTTATTGTAGAAAATGGAGAATTCTAAAGAACAAGCCTAGAGAGCATTTTTAGAGGTATCTTATAGCCTCTCTTAGCTTTGGGTGACCCCTGCCACTAAGTTTCTACATCAAAATACTATTCAAAATGGTTAATTACAAGTCAAGATATATGGAGTAGGAAACAAGCAAAGATACAACAGTGGTACAGTGGTCGGAATGTTTCACCTTTAATCAAATGTCTCAATTGGAATCATGGTATGAAGAAAATCCTGTTAGAGTACTACCCCGAATGAACCCTACAGTGCACGATATAAATTTATGCAGATTTTAGACACCGAATAGGCTCCAACTTATTAGATTTTAGATAAATTATTTACTCATAATAAAGGGAATTTTAAATATAAATGCATAATTTAAAATAAATTAATCTTAAACTATATCGTATCTGAAGTTCTAACTCCTCCCCTAATGAGATGAAATTACCTCCGATGAAAAATTATGGGATCTTTCACCTTCTCTATTTTTCTTCTGTGGGCTTAGAAAATCCTAAAAATAAAATTATTTTCCAAAAGCATATGCTAAAACATAGTTTAAGGACACAATTTTTGCCTAATCTTGCTTTATCTTTTATGCTTAGTTGGATTCATGATTAAACACCTTTCCGCCGATTCTTGAATCTGATCTAGGGAATAACATGATTCTAATTATTTTATTTACTAGTTCAAGATAAATATCTTCTAACAGTAATATATCTGTGGTTTAACATACCTGGTAGATTAATTAGGATTCAAAAATACACAGAGACGAAAAATAGCTTGGTAATTTTCTTCCATATTTGCCAACTCTTAGTTGGCACAGTTATTAGGTACTTTACAGATCGGAGTAGTAAGTACATATAAAAAAATTAAGGTGCGCATAAATTAACTCACATAAAAAAAAATGTGAATTACATGGAGATTTTCCTGGGGATTAGTATGAAAATCCGTAAGAAACTTATTTTCCTGCAAATTTTCATACTAATCCCCATGTAATTCACACTTTTCTTGTAGTATCAAACACAACTATTATCGAAAAAGTATAAGAAGTTTAGTAATTCTACCAATAACCTGTAATTTGGAGTGTGATGAATATTTACTTCTGGTAAAATTCATGCCATGTTACTTGGACAGAACAATTTAGACCTAAGGCATCTTATGTTTCTACCTAACTCATCAAGTTGGTGCCGTTCTATATTAATTCGTGGTGAGAATAATCCATAATTATAGGAGAAAAAAAGGAATATAGAAAATAAATCATGACAATATACTCTTGAGGGCATGAAGTTCAAAGACAATGGAGCCTATAATGTCACTTCCTTAGAAACATTGGTCGAAATTGCACGTTCACTTGTATCAAATGAATTCTCCATCATTTTAGTCAACTACTTGCTATCCCTCATGCACTTTAGTGAATTCAATTCAAATCAAGTGATTTTATTCTATAAAAATTTCAAATTTGAGAAAGTGCTTCAAAATTGTTCTGTTTTAATCAATTTAAACTCATACGATAAATTAAATAAATTTCTCTTACACTAGAATATAAGGGGGGGGGGGGGATTAGGTTTCACAATGACATCACTAAGAACAAAATTAAATTGTGTTTAATTTGTACTTTTGTAGCATATTGCATGCCCAATAATTGCAGCAAGAAATGACCACCCTTGTTCTTGGAAGGAAGTCTATTTGCTCAATTGGATTCAAAATAAATAAAACCAAAGGGGCATTAAACTTTTAATAATCCACTTTCTATTTTTTTCCTTCTCAAGAATTTTCCTTTGAATGCATACCACTAAATGTAGAAAGCTTACTTACTGACAAGCCGTACCATTATTGCAGCAATGTCTCCTTTGATACTCTGTTTTTTCTTTTTTTCTTTTTTTAAAATAAAATAAAATATAGTACTTCATCCGTCTCATTTTATGTGGCAACATTTGATCGGGCACGGAGTTTAAGAAATAAATGAAGACTTTGAAATGTTTACCAAATTACCCTTTAAAAAGTAGACTCATTTTTCTCTCTCCTCATAAATGTATTGAAATATTATTTTTAAGATTAAGTGGGACCAACAAAGATAAAAGAAAAATTGTACCTTTAAAATACTTACCATATAAAGAAATGTGACATTCTTTTTGGGATTGACCAAAAAAGGAAATGGTGTCACATAAAATAGGACGGAAGGAGTAATAATTTGATTACTTCGTTCAAGAAACTCCTTTCTAAATTCTCTAGATTTTAGTTGCATTTTTATATTGAAACATCGAAACAAAGGAATCTTGTTTTATTTATCTTTTTTTCCGATTAACCATCCGATATTTAAGATTTATTATAAGCTGACTAGCCCACTAATTTGGATTTACGTATGCCAAAAAGCCTATGAGGGAGTAAAACTTTCTCTACAAGAAGTTTTTTATTATGAAAATACGAACATGAGATCGATAGTTAAACAATCAATTCACCACTCCATTTTGGGGTAATAACAAACTCAAGAAAAAACTACCAATAACTTTGAGAAAATAGTTGCTGGAATTTATTGCACCAGCTCATGTAATAACAAAGAAATGGAAAATATATACTAGGATGTGAAGATATTACTTATTTAGTTGTAGTTCCCATCAGATTAATGATCTTAAACAAGATTGGAGAAGAAATTAAATCCTCTCTAGCAAAATTCCATATTGAAAACAAACAAAAGTAGGATTATTATTGAACTTGCGAGTTTATTTTATTGGTATATAGTAACCATCTCAGGCTAATGAAATAGTACTTTAAGTGAAAACAGAAGGCACTAATTAAGTATATTGCTGGTTAACTACATAGAGCCGACTTAATTAAGACATTATTAGTTCAGCTTCAGCTCTAATTTTTTGGTAATGAGAAAAGCATATTGTATCACAAATAATAGGAGAAAACTTACATGCACCATGTACACCAAACTTAGTTAATTAATTTAAGTTTGATTAAGAGGATCATCTGTCATGAGTTGGTTAATGAAAATTAATACATAGTACTATTAGTTAAAATAATTAAACGATACTTGAACCTTTCAAATATGTATGTATTTGTTGATTTGATCTTAATCTAATTAGAGGGAATTCTTCTGATACAGCTTTACTCAATGGGTAACTTAACTGGATATTATCGAAACATAAAAAGAAAATCTTAATTAATGAGCATATATATAGAGATAAAGTAGAAGAAGAGATGAAATAATAATAATAATAATAAAGCTTTTGAATATTATAAACAAATCTTGATCACTACATTATTCATCATCATATTATTTGCAATTCACATACAGGGGAGCAAACTGAGTACTTCACTAACTAACCAAAGAAATAAATTATACAAAAGATAAACCTTATGGAACATAATGAATATGTGGGACGATAATATGGATTAATGATGTTTAATTTATGGAGGAAAATTAAATATAATAATCTTCTTCTTCTTCTTCTTCTTCTTCGTTCGAATTCGTCGTGTTGATAATTAATTTAACTTTCAGGGCTGCTCCACTTAGCAGTCCTGTTAGAGATGAAAAGAGCAGCCTTGTTATCAATACCTGGATCAGCTACCCATTGACCTCTATCTTCATCACTTGGCCATACTTTGTATGCCTTCACACAATCATCCCTAGAGTAATTATCTTCCCTTCTACTACTGTTTTTCGATTTAAATAAACCGAAAAATGAAAATCCAGACCTCTTCTTCCCTGCCATAATTGAATTGAAGTTTGTTGAAAAAATATGAATATGAACTAACACTCCTCTTTTGTTTTGAAGTGATGTTCAGTATGTGTTACTACTTGGTTTGGAAAATGAATGAAGGGTTCTATTGAATTTATAGTGTTAAGGGGTGTTATGATCTAAGGGTGTGATGCTAATCTAACCGTTCATTTTGATTGATGGTGGTGATTAAATGAAGTGAAATTACAAGGCTTGCTGTTAAAATAACTCTAATCGAAGAAAAGAACAAGTCACCAGAACCGCTGCTTCTAAAAGCTGACCAAACATCCTTAATGGGGTACCCATGGTTTCTTTCTTTTTCTCTTTTTTGATACCCAAACATCCTAATTTAGGGAAGACGTGGGTCATGGTTAGACACCTATAGTCCTGTTCCAATCATCGACAGAGTCAAGAATTTTCAACTTTAATAATATTTGAACTAAAGTTATTAGCTAAAGCGTCTAGCGCAACAATAAAACTTGTTCAAAAATTAATAAAGGTGGATTTTTATTTCATTCAATAAGAAAATGACACATACTAATAAATATTTTTTTAAAAAAGAGAGGGTTGTTAGTTGCAAGGGTATAACTGAGACAAAAAGATGGATAGAAGGGAAATTTTAGATAAAAAAGATGAGTAGAAGAATATTTTTAGTTCAAAAGATGAATGAAGGGTATTTTTAAACCTTAGTTTAGAGATATTTTTAACAATTTTCTGTTATTTAAATAAGTATTTGAATTTAGCTAAAGCATCTAGCGCAATAATATAAATTTTGAGTGTGGTATACTTGCTTTGCATTTTGTTTGTATTACTTAAGTTAAAAATTCTGATTCCGTCGCTGAAAGGACAGGCGGGTCATTTCATTTTCTTTTTCAAACAAATCATTGACGACCCCTCTTTATCGAATTTTCCCCCCTCTGTCAAATGATTCTTGCTTTATATGGGCGTTTTTACCGGTAAGCAGTGTAGTTGAATTCAAACTTGTCCGACAAATTCAGTCTTCTTTACCTATTAAAAGGTTGCATCTTCTTTATACATACTGCAATATTGCCTAACTATTGCTTCCCAATTCCCAATTTTCGATTTCTTCTTTTTGTCTACCAAGTATTTATTTAGTAGTATTAGAATAAGAAGAAGAAAAATGATTTAAAAGAATCTTTTATTCATTTTACGCTGTTTCCTACGACTTTATGGATCTTGCTTGTCAATTATAAATGCTAGTATATATTTAAAATTGCTTTTACATTATAGAAATTGTCATCAATCATTAGATGAGTGGTTTTCTATCGGAAAAATAGCTTGTGTGGAAGTATACGATTAAAAACAATACGTTCAAACATAAAAAGGCATTATTTGACTAAAATTTTTATGATTTTTTTAGTGTGGTTTTATTACATGTGTATTGATATTTCATGATTAAATCTCATTTAATAGTTAGAAAATAAAAATATATTTTAAATATGAATATAATAATTTTATGTACTAAGATTTAAGAAGTTGGAATGTATTTGTTAACCAATTTAATCAAAATAATAGCAGTATGAATGTAAAAAAGCAATATCAATGGCTTTTCTTTGTGAAGTTATGGTCATTATTCATGGGCATCATTTTAAAATACATCTTTTTTTCTATTTAGATATACATACTTAAAACTTACTATGTTCGTGATATTAATAATGATCATAATAATTTTTTTAATATTTTATTTTTATACCTAATATGTTTTCTACAAATATTAGTATTACACCGTATTTGAATATTATGACTACAATATAGGAGTAATTTTACAAGAAGTATGTTGCTATAATGAATGATATTGTTGTTATATGTAAAATAATGTCAAAGAAAAGTAACATAACACGTAAAAAACTGCTCTAAAAAAAAATTAAATATTTATAGTGAAATATTATTATAACAAATAACTAGCAATAGTAGCCAAGGTAGGTTTGCTTTACTGCGTAAACAAGTGTACGTTGCTTATTAATACACACGAATATATACAAATTACTAATTTCTGCAAAATTAATGTGCACTAAATCTTGGAAAACTCTAGAATTGTCTTAAACTACTAAATACAAATCACTTCAGAAATCAAATCATGTCGAAATCTTTTTCCAAAGAATATAAATTAAAGAAGGATACACTAATTTGATAGGAAAAATCTTTTTGTCCAGAAAATTTGGCCAGAACGATATTTTATTTATGTTATTTTACTTTTTTAAATATTTTTATCATTTTAACTTTAATGCCATTTAACTAAAAAATGCAAAAAAAGATCAATTTGCTTTAAAATAAAAAAAATATTATAGTTTTTTTAATTTTCTGGCCAATTTTTTTTATTTAAAATAAATTGATCTTTTTTTATTATTATTATTTTTATTAAAATGTATTAAAGTTAAAAGGGTAAAAATGATTAAAAAGATAAAATAACATAGATAAAATATTATTCTGGCCAAAAAGATTTTTCCTTTCATATTATAATGGAAAAATTACAGAATCCCACCTTTTAGTTTACTTATTATCATTATCCCCTATAAGTTTTACAAATCTCCAAAATCCCTCATTTTCGCGCATCAGATTAATGTATCAGCGCATCAGATTAGTGTATTTTGCGCATCAGATTAGTGTATCATGTATAAAATGTAATGTATCTTACTTAACAATTAATGTATCAGCGCTTATGTTATTGTATCCGTTTGAGGGATTTCTGTAATTATAAACTTTTAAGGGATAAGTTGTAATTTTGCCTTAAAAGTATGTGATTTCTGTAATTTTCCCTATAATAATCCAAGGTTCAATTAACTAGTGCCTAAATTAAAGACAAACATACCTTTTAGTGTTAGGTAAAAGAAATTTTATTTCAATCATTCAAGTAAATGTAACTTTCACAAGACAATTACACTCAACGACTTTTTAAATATTTTTACCAAAGTCCTCCTTAATTAATATATATATATATATATACCTTTTCTAGTCAATAAAATACCTAACTAAGTAAATACACACATATATAAATATATATATATACTACATTATTTTGACAAGTTCTATCATTTCCTGATTTCCAGATAGATGTGAATCTATACCTGTCAATATGAAATGTAGAGGAAATAAGAAGTATGATTATAATAAGGGAAAAGTGAAGAAAACTAACTAATGATAAATTTATTAGCAATTAAAATAAAGGGTAAAGAGGGGGAAAAGAGTCAAAAAGGGACTTTTTAGATGTTTGAATACATACATTGCATAATTGGCTGTAGAGAGCTAGCACTTTTAATTATTGAAAAAAATAGAACAAATCTTAAACACATTTTTAAGAACCTTACAAACGTTAATTGCTTGCAAGCTGTCTAGCTTTAAGGATTCTCCTTTAACCCTAACCATTGTTATCATAATGTCCTGTCCTTCCACCATCTTAATTCCCCCTTAATTGTACTTCTAACTACGGACCCTTTTTTTGCTACATTTCACTTTCTTTTCATATGTTATTTCTATACTTAATTAATTTGCTAGTGTTTTCTTGCTGTCTTAGCTTGATCACTTTATTATAATTTTTATGTAGTTAAATTCACTTTTCTTGAGAAAAAAAGAAAGAATAATCTTTTAACTAATCAGTGTTAGAAACGTTAAAAGTGGGGATTTATTAGGATGCAAAAGAGATGGCCTAAAAAGTTAAACAAGAGTTTCGTTTTTATGTGACAAGTGTCGATAATTAATTAGTTCTTTAATTAGAAGGAAAGATGGCCTACATTCTTGAATTTTAATTATTTATATAGTTAGGTATTGGGAGCTCTGCGTTCATTCTCATAATATGGTGATTAAGAATTCAAATGACAACTAATTAATCCTCTAGTTTCATCATGTATTCTCTAATCGGATGTGTTAAGCTTGATATGTAGTTGCTTAACTCTAAATTAATGAATAAGCTTAAGAAAAGCTATTCGTAAGAAGTATTGAGATTTAACAGAGGAAAAGCCAAGATTTAGAGGTTATGAATTCATAATTTTAGTTCTAAATTTATAATTTGTAGTTTTGTACATATTCAATGAGCTAGCTAAAACTTGAGCGTCAATTTCTTTCGGTGTACATCTCACCCAAAACAAAATACCAGAATACATAAGTTGTCAGCTCATATCCCTCGATCGAACAAAAGCAGTTAAAGCTAGTGAGTTCGGCTGAATCCACAATCAATAAGCTAGCTCCGCCCCTGATTGAGAATATCTAGGTTTAACTTTTAAATGAGATGAATAATATAATTTGATAAGCAGATGCCACATATTAACTTATGGACAAAATCAGGCCTACACGTGAAGAGACTTGTTAAAATAATTTTATGGTGTATTAATTGAACGTAATAGAGAAGGGGCTATTTTCATTTTCATATATATATATTCCTTGTAACATTAAGGATTAGTGTTGCTACATGATTAAAGGTTTGAAAAGGGGTCCATCAATCCCTCTATGGGATTTCCATACAGTCTCATTTGGTCTTGTTCATATCTATAATTATTTGTTTAATCTTAAAAAGTGATACTTTTTCATATTATATACAAGTAGATAATGATTAGAGTTGTGCCTTATAAGCTACAAGCCTACAACAAATCTTACTCCAAAAGAAAAAAGTAGATAAACAAATATCCAATTTTTGGACCACACCACCAACACAATATAATGAGGATTGGGCATCAACCTTGGCTTTAAGCTTTTCTAATTTAATTAATTAGCACTTCAATTTAATAAATTTCTTTAAGAATCGTATAACCTTTTGCATATCAATGGTAATTAGCATGTTTGGCATGAATTGCGTGCAATTCACTGGAAATTTCAATTTCTAGATGGGCATCCCACCAACTTCATTTTGATTAGTCTCGTTAAAACTATCAATTGTCGTGTATATCGCACTTTATTTGATTCTTGAAAGTTAATTTACTCTTTTTTAATTTCTAGTGCGGAATATAATTAGATGAAATTGCATTAATAATAAATTATAATATACGATTGTACGTAAAAGTTACTTGTCTTTAGAGATACCTCCATACTCGTGGACGTTTTCTTATAACAATCGAAAATTCATGTGTATTATTTTACAATAAATATAATGACTATATACTTTTGTTCAAAAATATCTTTTGAAATATCATTAAAATATAAATCAAATTTGAAAGCTTCTAATTCTTTCTTTATGTCAGACGCACAAATAACTTTATACATTTTTTATGCGCAACAGTAACACAAATAGAGGAAAAGAAAAACAACAATTGAAGAGTAAGAGTTTGTATGAATTGACTTATTTTAGATATTTTTAATATAAAATATTTTTTTAATATTTGAATAAAATAAAAAGAATATTTTTAAACACTTATATGTTAAAATAAAACAAATATAAATTAAAAGTTAAATATTATAAATCCATTCAAACGTGCCTTTTAAACTTATTTCAGCTACCGCCTGTATTATTTTACATGGTGTAACACTTGAATTCATGAATCATTAAATTAAAGAATTTTAAAAGAAAAAAGAATTGTTTTCCGGGTGTTGGATTTGGGTCGAATCGGGTCGTCGACCCGAAAACAATACACCCGTGAGATGAACAACGTGGCAAAATCTCAAAGCACAAGTGAGGCAACTGTGTCCCGCTTAACCCTAGATTCTTGCCCTTTCTCTTTCGCTCAAACAAACGTTGAATCCTGAATTACAGACAATTGTGGAGCTAACACTAATTCTTCTCAACTACGAAACCGATATTCGTTCAATCAGGTACCAATTACTTCTCGTTATTCGTCTTTATTTTCCTCTGATTTCTGTTCGTAGACGTTGAAATATGAACAAAGTCCTATTTTTTTTTCTGATGTACCGATTCTGGCATACCTCTGAACCTAATGAATCGTTGAAAATGAATTCCGTGTTCGGTTTCTGGTATATCATTGGGATCTTACAATTTACAGGAGTATTTTGTTATGCAATGTTCTGTTTGCTGATTTTGATTGTTTAATTAATTTGTGGTCTATTCCATCCGATTGATCAAGTATTATCGTAAAATGTCTAGTGAAAATGATTTAACCAGGAAACTATATTCTGAATCATTGTTTCAGTTGGCAATGAGTTGAGATACTTGTGTGAGGAAATTATTTATTTCAACTATATATAACACTAGAAAATGATTTCATTGAAACATTCTATGATATACCAAAGCAGCTTAACTAATAGAATGCGTGGATTGTTCTTATATTACATGGTTGAAAGGTAATCTGGAATCTAGACTTGGTTCAGTTTTGCCACTTTTTCACTTTGTTTACTTTTGTGCAACATTTCTTTCTTTTGTACACTGGTAAGTAACTTTGTTGCTTGCTCTGTGTGAACAGCGATCATATAGGTATGGATGATAGATGGTTCAATAGTAGGCCAGATATGCGCATGAGAGATAGACGCCAGCAAGAAATGGAGGAGGTATGAGCTAGAATGCTGATTGTTCTTATTTTGTGACTTGGCTAATTCCTTCATTCATCATGGATCTCTCATTTATTTCCACTTTATTGGCTTTTCCTATTACTTTCTCTTCAATCTTATTTAGAAACTCATTTAGGATGATTCTAATAGTATGAAGATTCTTTTGCAATCTGGAGAACTCATAATAATGCAGCTCAACTGCTCATGCCTTTTACTTTCTCTTTTTTTTTTTTTGGTCTTTGTATAGAGAAGTAAGATAAAATACCAGTGCCTTTGTAGTCAACTTATTTGTAAGGAATGAAGGATGCTTATGAATTTTGGTTTATTTCAACTCTGTTATGTTTCGTGACTTGTGCAGTTTTACTAACATGTACAAATCTTGATATTCAGCTATTTTAATTAACAAAGTTGCATCTTAACTTTTTGAAACATAGGCTGATGAGGCTTCTGTTCTTGAGGATCTCGCTGAAGATTTTCGCCTTCCTATTAACCATAGACCAACGGAAAATGTAGACCTGGAAAATGTGGAACAAGCATCTTTAGATACGCAGTTGACATCCTCTAACATTGGATTCAGGCTTCTTCAGAAGATGGGTTGGAAAGGGAAGGGTCTTGGGAAAAATGAGCAAGGTAAGTTTACTTGTTCAAAATTGCTTGACATATTTCTTTCAACCTTTTTAAGTTACATTTGCTGTAATGTATCCGTGCACATTAATTAGTCTTGAATAATTTCTTCCTTTTGGGGACTAGGAATTACTGAGCCAATAAAATCAGGGATGCGAGACCCAAAGTTGGGGATCGGAAAGCAAGAGGAAGATGATTTTTTTACAGCAGAAGAAAATATTCAAAGACGTAAGCTTGATATTGAACTTGAGGAGACTGAAGAACTTGCCAAAAAACGGGAGGTATGCCATTTACTCTTTTAGGGTAGCTATTAAATATGTTGCACCAGACTATTTGAGTTTGATACTTTACTTTTCCTGAAACATACATCTAATAACAGAAGGCAGCATATAGCATATATGTGTGTGTCTTTTGATGGGAATGGTATATAAGGGGATACCAACTTTGGAAGATCTTGAGAATTTCGTGCAGTTTTTATTACCTGGTGGCTTCTACTGCCTGCTTCCTGCACATTATGAAAATCCAGGTTTTAGCAGAACGCGAGCACAAAATTGAAACGGACGTGAAGGAAATACGCAAGACTTTCTTTTGTGAGCTGTGCAACAAGCAATATAAATTAGCAATGGAGTTTGAAGCTCACCTAAGTTCATATGATCATAATCACAGGAAGGTAATTGTTTTCCTTTAAATCTCAAAATATTTTCCAGTTCTTTGATATTATCTTCATCGTTATCCCCCAGAAAAAATGTTTATTACCTTCATTCCACTCCTCCATTAAGCGCTATCTAACCTTCTGTTACTATCATAGCGCTTCAAGGAAATGAGAGAAATGCATGGAAGTAGCCGGGATGATAGGCAGAAAAGAGAGCAGCAACGTCAAGAGAGGGAGATGGCAAAATTCACCCAAATGTATGATGTTTCCATTCAGGCCATTCTGCATCTATTTTCTGATAATGTGGTATGTGTTTCTTGTCGATGATCTGTTTTTGCTTTTACTGATACTAGGGCTGCCAATAAGAAGCAGCAAGAACAGCAAACACCAGAGGAAGCAGGAAACATTCCAGCCCCTTCCATGGTTAGAACTGCAACTGCTCTAGCAGATCAAGATCAGAGGAAGACTTTGAAGTTCGGATTTTCTGCGAAAGGAGGCTCGTCAAAGGTACTTACAGTTAGATTACCGATTATCTCAGCTATGTTTGGTTTCTTTTTATATATTTTTTATTTTATTTTCCAACTCAGTGCAAGGAGATATTAGAAACTTCTAATCCTTAGATAATTAGAACTATTGAGAGAGAAAGAAGATACTTAAAGCATGGATATATAGTGAGATTCACGGGTGTAACTAGGGATCACCCAATTGATTCCTTCTCTTTTTATGATGTGGCGTCCAGGCCAGCTTGCGCGCACCCGGACTATTCCACCGGGTACTTCCTACCTCCCTCTTGCATAGGTATCCAGTAACTTTTCCCACCAAGGCTAGGTAGATGGTAAGAAATCACCTAGTGTTCCTTGTCCCACTAGGCCACACATCGGGTGCAAAACAAGGGTGCACTCAATTGATTTGTTCAGTTCCCTTGTGAACTTGCTAGGTTGGTTGTGACATCCTGCATAACTATATGCAACTCGAACAGGATTTTTCTAGTGGATAGTGATTGCTGTTCGTGAGGATTAACTTTAATAGAAAAGATAACTTATGCTAGTATAATATGGAAGTAGGAATTCCATATTCACAAACCTCTTATTTATGTGGAACACATTGTGAGATATACCGCCTGGTTAACTGTCTTGGGGTGCATATGTTGCCTCTTCCCGCTGTTCGTCAGAAAAAATTACTCGGAAAGAGGAGAAGATGATGACATCTAATTATTATTAATGTGAAGAGGCATGCTTCAAATGCACTCAAGTAGTCCATTTCTGGATAGGAAAAGAAAACAAGGAATTTATTTGTCTTTTCATCATTCTTTTGGTACTCTGGGAAATGATTTGGTTGATTTGTAGCTAATCCTGAACTTCTTCCCCCTACCCCTTCTCTGTTAGGTGACAACCTTGGTTAACAAATCTGTGAAGAAGCCAAAAGTAACTGTTGCATCCGTCTTCAGCAATGAAAGTGACGAGGAGTAACAATGCATCTACACAAGCCTGGTGTCGGTGAAGACTGATGAATGATAGATACTGAAACTGAATGCATTTTCTGTTGTTGGTGTATTATGTTGAGTTGTACATTGTAATCCTTTTTAAGCATTTATTTGCTGTCATGACTGGATGATGTTTGTTCCTGAGGGGATTTGATAGATAGATAGATAGATAGATAGATGCCATGTACTCTATTTCTATGGTTTAGAACATGTTACACGACATTAATGCGGTAAAATTTGTGTTTTACATTTATTTTTGCCCTTTGACTCTGTCACTAAGTGCGGGCAA
The DNA here is from genome assembly GCA_029582685.1 of Solanum piurae. NCBI lineage: Eukaryota > Viridiplantae > Streptophyta > Magnoliopsida > Solanales > Solanaceae > Solanum > Solanum piurae. The sequence continues at coordinate 2,553 of JAJOOO010000404.1, read as the reverse complement.
CGTGAACAAAGTTGGAGGAAAAGAGTGGATTGACTAATTGTTCTAAAACATATCAAATATGGCATGTCGAACAAGTAGACCGTTTGGAGTACTAGATACCATCAGTGTCAATATGGCATATCCTCTTGAGGCCTAATTGTTCCAAAACATCAACTAATTCCTTGCATCACATGCAAGAATTTGAACAAAGTATTTTGCATCTTTACTTGTAGGGCGAGCAAGTGATTACTACTGCAGTGCAACTGAGTATACATTATTTAGACATGCACAAGGATTAGTAATAAGCACCTGAAGTAGTCAAGAAAGAGACGACTAGTGTGCCATATTATAGTCAGATACAACACAATCATAGAGCAATAGCGGTATCATTCATCTCTTACAATACTTGCCCCATTTTACAAAGTAACTGTGGCGTGTAACTACAAGAAAGGCTATTATGCAGCTTCAGCAAAACCCACTTGGGATTTACCATAGTCAAACACAGTGTGATACGGCCCCATGAATACATCTCCAAGAATCCTGCAACCACATATATGAATATCATTTTAGGACAGCAGCAACATAATATTAGCTACATGAAAACGAAATAGAAAGTGTTGTGCTTGTATGAAACATGATTCTATTGTTTTTGCTTAGAGTAATGTAGTAGTATGAATGTAGTCCACATCGACTCATTGATGCTTGTAAGTGCAAGGATAACATACCAAAGAGGACCGCGAGGTGGTGGCACATCCAGAGCAGCAAATCCACTGACACAAATTGTCGCAACCCCTTCTCCAGTTTTAAGAATATACTGTCAACCAAAGTTTTTAGTTATCAGGTGTATCAAAGGCATTTATTTCATAACAAATGTTACACATCAAGTTCATTGGCAGCAGTTGATCTTGATCGATCACATTCTGTCTTGCTAAAGTTAAGTTGTTCGTTGGTTGCAAGTCAAGACTCTTGTTTCTCTCCTTTTTACAATCTTGTTCTACCAATCATCTCTTTATAATTCCCAAATTTTTTATTTGACTAATATTTAATGTAACCTTACCTGAATTCAAGCTCGTTGGATATAAACAGTTAAGGTATTGTTTCCAAACTACTTTATTATAGCAGGGGTTCAGTGACATGTTCTTGCTAGCAGATACATCAAAATATTACTCTCTCCGCTTAAAAAAGAATGACCTCCTTTTCTTTTTAGTCTGTTTCAAAAAGAATCACCTCTTTCTTTTTTTGGTAACATTTTAATTTCAGCTTTCCACGTGACATGTTTAAGACCACAAGATTAAAGGGCAATTTTGTACATTTGACATAACTTTAATTTAGAACCACAAGATTCAAAAGTCTTCTTTATTTTCTTAAACTCCGTGCCAAGTCAAACTAGGTCATTCTTTGTGAAACGGAGGGAGTAGTAGAATATGTCTTTTAGCTTAAATATCATAATATTAGTAGTAGTTGACTACCATATAATTCCAGGAATGACTTTCTATTTCATAGCAAATAAGACAGTGAAACACCTCCTTCTCCAGAATACTGACCAAAATGAAGTAAATAGTTATTTGATACTCCTACAACAATGGAGCAGCCTCTCACCGACTACGTTTTATGTTTCAGCAATTCAGTGAATGCAGGTACTTTGTCCTTAGCCTATTTTTCATGAGTCATTCAGACTTCAGAGTTGAGGGTATAATTATTATTTAAGCAAATAATATCAGAGTTCAGGATATAACTACTATTTAAGCAAAGAGGTAGTTTTTTCCCAATTGTTTAGTGAGTGAAATGACAAATCGGGGTGCAATATTAAGATTATATACCACATATGTACATTTCAATGTACTCGAGTAATCAATGTAAGAACATGAACTCAAAAACGCGTGGAGTGAAACCTGTTCTGGAGTGAGCACAAAAGCTTTATCTTTGATAGTGAATGAAATATCTGGCATGGATGAGATGCTGTTACAGTCGATTGCGGATTCTCCCATTGGACTTGGTATTTTCTCACAAAGCTGTAAAACATCAAAGTGTTAGTATTAGGGCGATTTGATATACTATTTATTGGACATCAGGTAAAGCTGTGACTTATACCTGATTCACATACTCTAACACTTTCTCTTTTGTCCCTTCTTGTTTGAGCTGGTTTTGCATCCAAACAACTGCCATCTCACAGGCAGTGCATAATGGTGCTTCACCAACAGAACTTCCTTCAGTTTCCCTTTCAACTACAGTTCTGATATTAGAGCTGCAAGGAATTTGGTACATTAGTTGAGTCACATCTGACATAGCAATTAAAGGGCTAGACAGTTAATCTGGAGCCTAAGTGATAAACCAACATTCTCAGAACTTTATGCTCATTGTATACTGTTGGATTAGCAAATCCTACCTTTCAGGTCAATACAGATCATGCTGAGTATTCAAAAATCAGATGACAGAGAGTGTGGAAATCAGATAATACTTGAGGCACACATGATAATAATTTCAAGAACTCTGGAAGCTCTCGTGATTTTCCTGTGCTTATTTGTAATCATAACAGTAATTTCTCAAATACAGGAAGTAGTTCATACTTTTTTA